>JAVQJD010066194.1:0-22645 GCA_036023655.1 Nannoperca australis | reverse complement strand
GTGTGTGTGTGTGTGTGTGTGTGTGTGTGTGGCTGCCTGTCAAAGTCCAATCTTGTAGAAATGTTTCCCAGGAGCATATCATCTCCAATCCCCCCGCTCCCTTTATCTTACCCCATCCTGTCCCCTTAAACACCCCTGACCCTCACCTGCTGTCAGTTTTTCCTCCACGTAATGTCTTACACACAGACAGAGATTTCCCTTTTTCTGCAACCTCCTTGTGCTTCACTGCCAGTCTCCTTTACAGCTTTTATACGTCAGCAGAGCTCAGTGCCAAGGCTAGCCATCTATTGAGACAGTCGCATTTGCTTGAGGTGTGTTTACTGTTGTCGTGCATCTTTTTTACTTTTCCCCAGCAATGCCAACATGTCATGTTTAGATGACATAAAGAAAGAGAGAATAAGTGGAGCCATTAAAAAAAAAACCTTGACTGAAGAGTCATATTTACTTGAGATTGGCTGAGGCAGAGACCTGCTTTGGACATTCTGGCAGTTCTTTCTGACCGTGTCATATGATAGAGTGCAACAAAAGAGGTCCAGGCGGGGATATATTTTGCTGCTGTAGATGTCTTTGTCAGATATGCTTCTTTTCACTACACTATGAGCCCACAGAGAAAAGCCTCCGCAGTGTACACATTGATTTTTTTTCTAATCAAAGACGCAGCTCTCTTGATCCGGTGATGACTAACAGTGACTTGACAGATGAAGAGATTCCTCTCACCGGTGTGCCGCAGATGTACGCTCTCACCATCAGAGATTTCAGAGGAGATTATTTAGTTGGATTGCTGACAGGAGTCCAGCAGGAATGTGTGAGTGGGACAACACAGCAGCCGGGGTCCACTGGAAGAGGAAATTTCAGTTTCGGGAATGGGCATGTTGCACACATGGGCAAAATGCAGCCTGGTGGATGACATATCCGTTAGTTTATCTAACGCCCACATATAGACACATACTATAAGCTCCCTCTGTGGCCACCTCAGCTGATAAGAAGGGCCATCTGTGCACTCTTCTAATGGTGAGGGAGTATAAGGAGTGGCAGTATTCACCTCTTGCAGCAGCCTCCTTAATAATTCAACTTGTCCTGATATCGGAAAGGATTTGGTGATCCCCAAGCAAGCACTTTGACCTCTGCTTCACATGGTCACAACCCAGACACAGTTGTTGACCTTTTGTGGCCTTGTTTGTGAACAGTTGAGGTGGGTGGCTGCTGTGTGAAATGCTGTGCCCTGCAAGTTCTTTACAAAATTCCACAGTTGAACAATCTCTCATATAATGTGTCTAGTGTCTTTGCATTTGATGACCCTGCAAATTTAACGGTCTGGTTTGCATGAAGCCACTATATGTTGTAGTCTCACTAGCTGCATGGCTCTAGGGATGGCAACGTCGGTGCACCGCTTTGGTCCAGACTGAAATATCAACTATTGGATCAATTGCCATAAAATGTTTACGTCTACAGATTTTGGTGATTATTTTTCTTTTCCTCTAGCGCCACGATAGGGTGACACTTGAGTTTCTTTAGTTAAAAGCCTCAAGAACCAAGATGATGAATCCGATGATGGATCTACTGACCTTTCATGTTGCACATCCAGCAGGTCAAAGTTTTCTAGATTCCTTCTGCAAAGAGCGATCCCGACTTTTCCACCACTGCCACCACAAGGTCCACATTCATGGTTTAAAGTCGAATGTCCTTAAAAGCTTTGGCTGGATTGTCATGGAATGTGAAGACATTCAACCCTATTGGTTACTTTCAGCCCAGTGCACCAAGGTCAGCAAGGTAAATTGGAAATGAAATTGTACATTGTAAAGTAGTGTTTTGTAGTGCAAAATGTGGTTTTGTGGCTATACTTCAGTCTTGATTCTCAAACTTTATTCAGACTTGTGTCACATTTGATAAATCCCCCACAAAAAAGCCCATGGAACTCTAGTCTGACTTAAAAACTAATGACTCAAAACTTAATTTGGACTTTAGCTTTTACACTCGAAATTAGTTGATGCCCTGCCAAAACCTAGGTTTATAATTGTGTGTCATACTCTCACAAGCCTGTTTCTCTCATGGGGAGACAGTGTGAGAGTTGTGAGAGACAAGAGAGGAAATAAACACAATGTACCCAAACAAGAAATTCTGAAGCATAGTAGGAATGTAACGCAGATGCCAAGTCAGTCAGTGCATGTTATTGTATATCCTAAACTTATCCTGAAGGTAGACTTTCACAATTGAACTAGGGTCTTGTTGGCTGTTCGGATCCTGTGTCGGGCTGTCTGGAGCAAGCAGTCTTTAGTTAATAACAACATGTCATTATTATTTTTATTATTAATATTATTTTACTGTTAAAAATGTAAAGCGGCATTCAATTTGGTAAAGAGAACAATGATATTGACCCACCTGGACTTTACTGATGTTGGTTACCTAAGTTGCAGGTGATGATGTTTCTTCAAGTTAAACAGTACATCAAGGTCCATCACAGTGTTGAAGTGGCAACTTGGCAAAATTAGATTGAAGCAAGGCTCACAGTACACTTCCTGCCTTAGCTCAAAGTTTTCCTATTGCAACTTTAGTCACCGGTACACGTTATATCTTCTACTTTATTTTATTTGAATGTTTGCTGGCAAGCCTATAAAGAGCCTTACTTACATATTGTGTTCATATGTGAGCCAAAATCTTCCTCAAGCACACAATGCAATCAAAACAATGAGAAAAATGCCCAATGACTTTGCAGTTTCTTCACGGAATAAATTATATTACTATAACAAATATAAGCTACTGAGCAGTGGTTTCCATGTGTGGACTTGAGTTAGCTCCAAGGGATCACCAGCAAAAATGACAACTTGATGATAAAATAAAAGGTTTCACTGCTACTCCACATGCAGTAGAGACCGGTATCAATTAAATGTGAGGATTATGGTGCACCTTTTCAGTGAGTTTCTCATGGAATACATGTAAAGTGTTGCACTCTGTTGTTCACATGAAGAGTAACAATAATAGTTATTTAAAAAGAGACCTAGATAGAGATGCTCAAACTCTAGCTCCTTTGTTACCTCCACACAGCTCGCCAACCATGATCTGAAGTGGGTGTGAATGTTAAAAAATGTAAAAGAATAATAGGTAAATAGGGTCTCGTTTAGTTTTACGCTGTTGTAGGATTTTGTTGCTATAGGTATTAGAGCTTAAATGAAACGGCAGCTCTTACTAGCTTTACTATCCGTAGAAGCCTTGCTAGCATTAGCATGAGAAATATTCTGGACTGAATATAAAAACAAGAGCCAGGATTAGGAAGAAACATTTTCTTCCTTCAAAAAGCAAAGCATTTATGTTTATAGTAGGGAAAGGAAGAGCCAGTTCTTTCTGAAGTATTTTTCACCTTTGTGCATTTGCAATTTAAAGTTTTGTTTTAAGGATAACCACAATAATCGGCTTCAAAGGAATCCAGCAAATGTCGTGGACAGTTTTATGCATGGTGATGCTATATTTCTCAGCAAAATCCATCTGGTAGTTAACTTTACCCTTAATGTTTAGATATATAAAGTCTCAAACCTTTGACTTTTTATGAATGATCCAGGATTTTAGCCAAAAGAGCCCCCAATTGTTGTTATTGAGAAAAAAAAAAGATCTGAACGTTTACTTCAGAATCTTTGCTTTAATAACCACTTTACGCTTGAGTACACTTTGTCCTCAATAATGAACTCAGACAGCTGTCCTATCTCAACATAGCCCTGTTAGCAGGGACATGTGACAACAAGAATAGTGGGAGGGGGAGTATAGATTTCATGTTAATCAGAAAACCGTCAGTAGTCATGAGGGGATTGAATCATATGCGAGAATAGTAGCATTATTGATGGGCTCCCAAAAACCCAGTGAAGCTTCTTTAGTGTTGATCAGATCACAGAGTTTGTTCCCACTGAAGCCAGTCTCTGTGAGGAGAGCTCCCTGGAACAGCCGCGGGATCTGAGATCAGCGGGTCAGCCAGCACTCAACAGCGCATGTGTTGCTTCAGTGATTCACACAACTCTCTTTGTTACACTCATACTGACATGCATCCACCTTCAGACACACAAACCCACACAGACACGGGGATTCATCCCATGCATGCATAAACACCTAGCATACTAAAGCTGCCAAGATCACCTGTCAATCACGGCCACTGCTTCTTTAAAGAAGAGACAAAACCCCATCTGCACTTTTCCTGGATTACCTGGTAAAATAAAGACGTTTCACACGTGCTTCTCTGCAACATGCCCTGTAGAGATATGAATGAAGGGGGAGATGTTTCAGGATTAAATAATGATGTTTTGTCACACAGTCTTCTTTTTGTCAAGCTTTAAGGACGGAGTCAAATTGGATGGAACTAGCACCCTGAAGCAGTGGACGGATGTTGAAGCTGTCCCGATGCTGTGGGCAAAGGCAAATATTGACATAGTTGTATGCCAACCGTGAACCCACCTGCAGCAGCCCAGGTGTAAGCCGAGATGGCCAGCGAACATGTACCAACAAACAGGGCACCTGCGGCATCTGTGATCCACACACAAACACAACCTTAACAAAATGTCAGCGTCTCTGTTGATTTCTTTGAAAAGGGTTACAGGGATTTTCATTTTACTATTCGATAATGTGGTGACAATTCAATTCTGTCCTTTCACACACTGGTATCAGTGCTGTTTGAGATCAATATTATTTTGATTACAGTGGAAGTCAATAGGCAAACACCATTAAACCAAATAATGTGGCAAAAATAATGATAGCTACCCTTATAGAAAAAAATGGTAATGTCAGTGTTGGGGCACTACAAGTTAGAGATTACTTGGAGGGGGAGGAATTTCCTCTCTAGAACCATGACATTGACTTTGTTTTGTTCTTTTTTTTTGCCATGCTCTCGCACATATTTGAAAAAAATATTTCTTTCAAATGACTTAATTTCACAAAAAGCCAGGTCTGCATCATTAACACGATTGAGGCCAATCAAAAGAAAAAAATATGTTTTTAAATACAGTGAAAAGTCTTTTTCATTCACAATGGGTCTTCTCCTGCATGTTCATTTTGAAAGTGGAAACACAAGTCTGCTGATTCTACAGCTTTTGGACACAAAAAATTAAATTTTATTTCCATTACATTAATTTATGACCACAACTCCAACTGGCTTATTTATTACCGGGATGCCTGAATACCTTTTGTTTTCCTACAGTAATGGATAATAACAAACTCATAGCAATAGACAATACTTTCAAAGGAATAAATGACCTTGTCCTTTGTTTAGTTAACAATGCTACTGAAGCTTGCACTACTTTCACTGCAGATGTGACCCAAATCCTCATTGATACATACACTACAGAAGCAAACCGTTTTAAAAAATAACTTTGAAATCAATTAGTTTAAGCTGTTACTATAACACCCAGTGTCCAAACATCCTTACAGTAACAGTAAGTAAGCACTCACATCAAGTCTTTATGGTATTTTATTTCAATGGTAAACAACAATACCCCTCTATATATCTGCAGTATGTACATCATCCATGTAAAAAATATAATTTACAATAAAAACTAAGCTAATCAGTGGAGCTGAAGGCTTATGCAATAGTGGGCTTTATGTTAACCATAATTATTGACAAAGTTGTGATGCCTTAAAACACACCATGTAATTGGAACGAGGGTTTCCGTGGTTTTGTTGAGATTATGCAAATTCCATATTGGACTTCATTAACTCAACAGCCACCTGAGGTTTGAGCTAATACAGTAAAATGTGTTGCTACACAGTGGGAGCAGGACATTTAGTTTAATTATCGTACACAAAAGATTCTACCCCAACCGTCCTCTACTGCCATTGCTGACTCAATATGTGGGGGCATGTTTGCACTATTCATTTCTGTTGGACTGCACACACAGGGGCAGCATGTGTAAGAGACAATGCTACAATTTAAGTTTGGAGACTAACTCAGCGACATAGTTGGTAAACGTTTCTCATCTATTCTTCATCGAGTTTAATTATAATTTCTATCTACTCGTGCCCCTCTCATTTCCCCTCTCTCACGTTCTCTTTCAGGTTTCAGCATAGCCTGGTAGGTGGGGGGGGGGGGGGGGGGGGTAGTAAAAGGGGTGAAATGCAATATTGCTTTATATGACACATGTTTGCATCATAATGAGTATGTGAATGCTCAGCGCATGGCATAATTACAAATGAGAAATAAGAGGCAACTTTAAGTGTGAGACTGGTGTTAACACTGAGGTACGTGTTCATCTGCCTGGATAGAGGACCACCCACTGCAATGTTGATTTGACTTTAACCCTTAGAATGACGGAGGCAACCAGCTAGTTCACTCTGCCCCAAGTCTCCGTCTTACCTCACCTCCATCGGTGTTTGCAGAATGCTGTCTGAACATCTAAATCAATACTGACAACTTTATTTTATTATTCACATAAAACTGATACTTAAGTAAAAATGTCAACAGTCTTTTCCAAAATTCAAAAGTCTAAAAGTCTACTTTGACTCAAAGAGAAGTCTAATTGAAGTGATTACAACAGCAGAAGAGAGATGAATGTGGGTTAAGCTTGTTTACATGTTTTGATAAGTGGAGAAATGCAGCATGTTTCTCTTGTGTTTCTTTATTGCCTTTTAATGCAATAACTAATGTTAGCCAACAATATGGCCATAAATCAACTTCCAGTGCTGTTCACGCAGTAAATAGCTATGATAAATATTTGTTCCATGCATCATCTCAATGATACGGCTGCAGAATGTGATATAGCTGGAGGATGTGTTTAGAGGATAGTGTTGTATGTGGGGGAGTATGGTGTGAAGTGCCTGGTGTGTCAGTAACATATCAGTAGAAACAGCAGAAGAGGTGCTGGGGTAGAAAATCACATTTTTCAGAGGGGGAATTCAACTTTTCATGTTATAATTATTACCACTGTCATCATTTTCATTAGACTGTATTTGGCACATTTGTTATTATGTATGCAAACAATGGAAATGCATTTTAACAATTACGAAGTGTAAAACAAATCCTATTGAAAGTTATATCAATAGTTAGGTATTTACAACTAACATTTGACTTAAAAATTTCAAAATTCAATGCAGTTGAGGCAGACTGCACAATAATGGCCACCTATTGTGTTATCTATGTACAGTGGTTTCATTACAAGATTCTCTTTAATACGCAGATGAATACAATAATCAAAACAAAAGATTTCTCGTACAAATGATGTTTAACAAACCCAAATAATAAAACTGTCAACACTGACCACTACTAGGAGACAGGTAAGAAACAAATTGTTCCCATGGAAACAACCCAGCGAGGATACGTTTCTCAGGTTTGTGGGTGAGTTTGGATTATTATGCATCGGCTCCATCCGCCAATATTTCATCAATGTTTCATGCATTCCTATACCTTTAGCATTCTTACTATTTCTTGTCGTATGATTTTTTACATTTTGCAAAGCAACTGGTGACCTAACATAGCTACCAAAGAAGTATAGAAGAGCAGACATAGAGGCTGTTTTTGAAACCGCCTGCTACAACTACAGACAGTTAATCGGTAGTATGCAGTAAAAAACTGTTGAAATTAAAAAAAAGGGGGATACATTTACAAGGGGACAAATTTATATTAAGGATTTAATTATTTATGTTCTGAAAAGAACACATGCGCCAACTACAAGCATACAAATATTGTTGTGTTATGCAGTTGCTAGTCTCTTTGACTTGAGTTGAGCCTGTTGATTTACAAAAATGGGGATAATTATGTGTGAATATGTGTAATTACAATAATAAGCAAGGCAACGTATTTGGTTTTAAATGTCTTTTGAGGTCAAAGAGAGTTCGATCTCAGCAACTTATACCCTTTGTGCAGTATTTCAGTGTTGTAGGAGATTGAAACTATCAACAGCACAGTAAGTAAGAAGCTACTGCAGATAGATGATAGGTGTCTAAGACACCTCTGAAATGTTTTTTACACATCATGATGCACACTGAGATATCCTTAATGTTACCATCACTATATGAAAATCACACTATTTCCTGCTTTTGCACTGAAGCTCTCTGTCGGGCAAAAATTTGTAATGCATGACTGTTGCATACGAATGTAATTCCTAGGAGATGGGGTGGAATTAACGAGACATCTCTAAAATGTCAAGTGAATTAGGGGAAATCTCCAATGCATATTAAGAGTAATTTGTCTCGGACGCAGCGAGCGGCCAGCATGCTGACATCAGGAACCTGAACATCCTTCGCCGTCTCTAGCATGTTGCAATGGGCTCCATCATCCATCACGAGTCAACCTGACACCTCACAATGTGTCTGGCTGACTTCTATGACTATTAGCCTCTGATCCCTACTTGCCCATCCTGCTGTGTTTCCCAGCAAGCCATGCGGGATTCTTTTCCAAATGGTGATCCATCAATGACATTATTAGCACAGGTAACATTTCACCGTGCTGGCACCCTTGTTGCAGTGACTTCTCTTTAAGAAGGCTGCTTTCAGGCATTCACTATGGCCACAATTGTGCTAACCCCTTGCGTGTTGAGATATGTTGCTGTTAGCAGATGGGACATGGGCTGAAAAACTGAAAAATCTAAGTACATGTTAATTAAAATGGTTTCTTTTATTCTAGACAGTTCTTATCACGCTGGTGTTTTTTTGTACAGTAGGAGGAAGTGGAGATGCGTCCGCGATACGCTTAGCATTAGCCAACATTAGTTATAAAATGAGTTGTGTTAATGTTTTAATTTAATAATGGCTGAATTCCAGTTAGCTGCTGTTTCAGTGTCCTGGTATTGCGCACTCTGGCTCACTGGGACACTTGAATAGAACTAAGCCATTGTTAATGTTAACAAACTTTAAGAATACTTTAACTGCAGTGTGGCCTAGTGTATTTATAATAGTAGGGAGGAACCTTAGTGCAATGGTATACATTTTGTCCCATCACAACCTGACCTCCGGCTCCACTGGAACATTTATAATAATAATATTCAGCACTCTTATTACCATACACGTAGCTCAAGTAGGTACCCACCAGCTGAAGCAACAATAAACATAATGGAGCCCATCTCATTTTCTCGTCCTCCATAATAATGGAGGCTGTCGGACTCCAGGCAGCAAGGCTTGTCAGAGATTGACAAGGAAGTAATTTGCGAGGTTGAGCTTCTTGGGGTGTCAACAGCCAGAGGGCTTGTTTCCATATCCACTTGATTCAACAGTTGAAAACATTGTTGGAAGTTCAGCAAAACACACGTGCAGCTTCGTCATCATATGAAGCATCTTTTTGCTCTTGAAAAGCACCTGAACAGACTGTACTTGTATTACGTGCCTAAACGCTGTAAGTCGTCCATCAAAGTAGATAGTTGTATTAGTTTTGCAGTGAATGAAATACTTCCAACACAAAGGCCTTGGTAAGCCATTGAAATCTGTGAACAATAATGTGGATGCTTGCTACAGAAGTAATGCTAGGTGTGTGTTACTGCCCTTCCTTTGCCTCACACTTGTCCCAACTTTTTTCTCCTCTTCTTCCTTCCCACTCTCCCTTCCTTCCACTACCTGTCCCTCTTTGGGTCACCATCCATCTCCATCTGTCCTCCCAAATCCACCCGATGTCATCCCTTCAGTATAAGGAGGGTCAAGGGAGCGTGTGTGCACATGTGTATGTGTTTGTGTGACCGTTTTCTTAACAATGTGTAATGTCTACAAGAGCCAACTACATCACCCACTGTGAACAACCTGTGATTGGTGTCCTTGTGTTGGGAAGTAAACTAAAAAAGGTCAAACTTATAGCATCAGTTTTTCCATTTTTCCTCTCAAATTCAGAATTGCCAATTGGAGGCTTGGGAATAGCGTAGGGTGATATTTAACGGTGGTCCCCAGCCAGACTCAAACCAGATCCAAGACATGGTTGCAGTTAAGTGTTCAGTATGTTTACAATGTGCCATCTGACCTTGCCTTAAGGCATACGTGTTTATATCTTTTCTTAATGGCCACTCTGTTATAGCCTGGTCTTGGCTGCGTCCCACTACTTCCATTATGTCTTTCTAAGAACTCTGGGCCAGATGTACTAAGGCTTTTGCCCCTGTTTTTCAGAAGCAGATGTAATGTGTTCTGCCCCAAATGTGCTTGATAAATACAGGAACTTAAGGCAAGGTCTCCTCATTACATAATAATAATAATAATTATTATTATTATTATAATAAGACATGTTCAGAGGATGCTTTTGTATTCCGCTGGTCTGTTTTGCAGGAAATGTCTCCGCCTCATTAATAGCACAGATGGGATTTAAAAGAACCACCTTGACATGCATTAAATATAAGCTTGTGTATAACAGAAATGAAGCAATTAGGCTATTATTAATAAACACAATATCTGATTGCTGTGATGCAAATAAACAGTGGATGGATGTTAAATCAAACTAGAATTTTAACATGACCATGAATGAACTCTCTCTCTCTGTTGAAAATTCTGTAACACCAGCCCTGTTTCTATTGTTACAATGACGAACAACTACTGCATTACACTACATGGAAAGCGGTCCGCAGTCTGGTGTCTTGGGTATTGCTTTCAACAGTCTGTGGCATGAAATGTTGGCGTTGTGCAAGGAAGGTTTTGTTTGTTTCATGGTGATCTTTTATTTATAACAGTAGATCCCTCTGGACTGACATTGCTCGGGTCCATTCTGTGTGAAACAATTGGCCCAAAAAAAAAAAGTGTTCTGCCTCACAATAGGACCCTCAATATTGTAAATCCCCTGGGTAACAAGCCAAAGTAAGTCAAAGGGATGCTGCTGGTGTTTTTGCTGCACTCAGCTACATTGTGTACAACTTTTTTTGTGCTTCTTTTTTGTTTTTTTGTAGAGAGGTTTTTTAATTTTCACTACTGAAAAAACCAACACATTAATGGACCCAATTTTCAAGATTTATCTTTTACTTAATTCCTGCACTTAAGATTTGCAAGAGATCCACATTCTTCTGAAAAATAAAATCCAAACAAAGCAGGTAATCTCTGCCTCATTTAAGAATTGTCTGAGTCATGGGAACTCATACACCTCACTGCATGAATAGAACATTCAAGAACTTTAAAGCAGCTCACGAAAGCATGTGTACATTATCATAATTTTATGAGTACATCAATCAGTTAGATTGGCTGCATTATTGAACAACTAAGAAAAGGACAGATGAAAATGGCATTATGATTATGACACTGCAGTTACAAAAACTGTAACATTTAATATAATAACCTTTAATATTCTTTTCTGCATAAAAAATGATAAAAATGATTAAAAGTCATATTGGTACCTTTTAAGCCTATTGTTGCATCGCTCACTAATGCCTAGAGATTGTCCAGTTTAAAGAGCACCCCATTTTGATAGCTTTAATTAAATTGGGAATACTTTTTGTCCTCTTAAACACAGAAACCTCATGTCGTGACAAATGACCACATGAAGTGTATTTAACAACTCACTCCCATCCTGGCTTCTTTCCTTGGAAAGATAAGTGTGTAATGCTAAAACAGTTAGCTTTGGCCAATCAGTCTATTTTAGTCATGCATGTTGCTTTGGTTAAACAGCACTCGGAAAGAACTGCATCGTAAAGCCCTCTGTCTTTATGTACACACCTCTTAATTTATTTGATGAGTCATGGGCACTCATGCCTTCAGGCTCTTATCCAGTGGCACTTTTAATTAAATAGTTGTTTTAAAGGTGTCCAAATTAAAGGACCAACTCTCTCACTGCCAACTCTCGTCTTACTCCCATCGGGCAGTGGCTAACCAATCTTACATTCCGGTTCAAAGGCTTATAACAATATTTGAACCTGTTGTGTGCTTAGAAACTGAATTTGATTTTGAATCATGAAGGGAAAACAGAACCTTGTGAGAAATCTTTAAAGATAAGTCTACAACTCAACGTCTATACCCAGAAAAGAGCTGTGGGGCAAACCGCGGCGCTGGACAAAGATACCCAGGGTCTTCTGTTTCAACCAACACAAATGGACGACTTCAGAGATTGGACGACAGCGAGAATTTATGTGCATGTCTCCGTATTAGCGACAAGGGCCTTCTCATAAACTAGAGTAGAATTTATGCTTCTCCTTAAAAAGGTGTTCCCAACCAAGATGCCTCCATTTTACGATTGAATTCATGGTTCAAACATACGTTTTCACTTGTGAATTGTCATACTACGCCACTGCAACACATACACGTCATACATTATCAGACTGTGCCAAGTATTTTTTATAAGTCCAAAGAATCATGTTTATATATTTATTTTACTCTGTCATAGAAAGTGACAGTTGCAGCAAAGACAACTTAATATAAAATAAATGTACTACATCAGAAAATATAAATGGGTGTGTCCATGCTGAAAAAGACAAGATTGCTCAGCTCTCACTTGTTCCATGCTGTCTTCATTAACAACAATCTCTACTGGCAGGTTTGGGATTGGTCTGCGCTGGGACTTCTGATGATATTTAGCTATCCAACTAACTCTGGGACAGTCAGTGTCGGTCCCTGCTAAATAAATCAACAAATAAATAAATCTGAAACAATGAAGACCTGATGTGTAGTCCTAGGTCCTGTGGTACCAACTGCAGAGTGGATGAATGTGCGACACCCTAAAGGTCTTTACGATCGATATATTCGTACCAACTCGCTTTTGAGAAAGAATATATAATAATAATAATAATAATAATAATAATAATCTCATTTCAACCTAACCAATACCCATAGATATATTATACATTCAAAATACTTCGTTGTCTCTTTCTATGTTTTTTTGGGGGGGGAATGAGATTTGGGAGAACTTTAGACACCAGCTGGGATAATAATTGCAAGGTGAGTACCTCTCTGTCACTGGAAATGTAGAAGATGGATGAGATATTAAAGATGGATGAGCGATAATTGTGTTGCAGAGCTTGACAAGACTTCCTGGGGTTCCCCATCATGTTGTCCCTCACCACCCACTGTGGTTTGAGGCACACATCACAGCACTGCCTCATTTGCCTGGTACAATGGGGAGCAGAGTTCAAAACGTTGTGTATTATTTGTTTTAGATTATATTTAAGTGAATTATTGATATGCATCTGTTATTTAAACCATGGACATATACAATTTAGCTTTATACCTACTTACCTGTATTTGGGTCTTTGAGTCTAGCCCAAAAGTCCACTTGGGAAAATTCCAGGAGGCAAGTGGGAAGACATTTAAGCAACGCAGCAATTTCTGAGGAGTCCTTTGAATACATTAGTGTGTATAGCCTTTCCAGGAAGGCACATTTCCATAAACATGTGAGCATCTCAACCATCTTTAAACCTCAAGATCTTTATATTATACAGTAACTCACAGCTCTCCCAAATAACTCTAATGCATCAGAGGTCAGAGTACATCTCGCTTGTTTTCTGAGGGTTTCATAAATCCTTTCCAATGCAAAAGTGATGACTAATGAATATCAAGAAGAAATAGCAAAGAGGACTCAAACATTTGACATTTGAAAGATTAACTTTAAAGTTATCCATCCTCAGAGTATAAAATTGCTTTTTAATGCTACCCAATTTATAACAAGCATAGCCAAGTATTTTGTCCCTACTCGTCTTCTTGATTGCAAGCCAAAAGCTTGGAACAGCTGCACTGGAACCAGTCCAGACCTTGAAAAGATGAGGGACACTATATTGACTATTCCTTTTCAGATCATGCAAACAAACATTATGTATTTATATTTCATCAGGTTCTGATAAATGCTGCCAAAGAACTGTTTTGCCCTGTTTAGATAAATAGTATACAATATATATATTTTAATCAATAAATCCTGTACTGTAGGATTTCCAAAAGGCACCAGTCAACACCAATTGAAATCATCACGAGTGTTAGCGTATAGCCTAGTCCGCTATTCAACTGAACTCAACATGAGGGATTCAGAGTCCAATGTATAGGAACTACACTGCTGGCTGAGTTGGTGACAGGAAGGTGCATTTAATGCTTTTACCTTTTGAATCAGGTAGCAGGTTAGATATGACACCTTGGCAGGTCACAGAAGGGACTCATTACTCAGAACTTCAATGGTTAAGACTTAGTGGTAAAAGACTGGTATGAAGAAAGATAAAATACTTAATGGAACCTTTAAGTCAATCATTGAAAACACAACACGGCAGGATAAATGTTTTGACCAGCCTGACTAGGATGTGCACAGTAGCTCACACCGCCTCGGCCCTCATTATCGCAGAGGTCTGTCAACTCCTGCAGAGGTCGTGTACTGTGGAAAGAAGGTCAGTAACATTTTATTCCACCCAAAAGTAAGAAAAATGGCTGTGGAGCAAACTCTCTAAAGTCCAGAGAAAACCCTAGCGATGTCATCAGGGTTAACTGGGACTGGTGCCTGCATAAGAGTTAACCAGGCAGGGAGAGGCTAATTAGACACCATGAAGTTGCATTATGAAGTGTAGTATCCAGGGCTTTGGAGCTTGTCCCATAGAATTCAGGATATCTCAAGACCACGTTATGACAAAAGTGCAACAGCAAGGACCCTGTACAGGAAACCAGAAGCACAAATCGTCAGCTGTCCGAACACCAGATCAAAACGTGTCAAAAGGCATTAGTTGCAGTTACATGGACAATATTTCTTCAAGCCAATTGAAATCATTCTGATTAAAAATTCCAACTTAACTTTTGACCATCGAGGCATTCATCAATCCTTAAATCTTTTAAGTTGTATCAGCCACGAAGTAATTCAATTTCTGTCCCCCCCAGAAACCCGTTCACGTTACCTAATGTTCCCCCCAGCGAACGTGCGCAAACGTGCACAGAAAGAACAGATTTAATCCATCCAGAGAGAAATGATAGGATTAAGCGTTTACATGATTATCATCAGTTCTTCACTGAACCTTCTGTCAGAAGAACATACAGGATAAATGGCTCTCCTCCTCATGCCAATCCAAGTTAGTTTCCATCAAACACGCACCACTATCAGCTCTATTATCAGTGCCTACCTTTGCACAGATACAGGAAATAGTCACACAGGACTTCTTTTAAATACACGTAGACAGCATGACTCCACCAAATATGATATGATGATTAGAAAAGCTATCTTTTTTTGTCCAATAACACCATATAAAAAGTTAAGCATAACAACAGTCCTTTGTTTGCAGCCCACCCTAGGCTTAGCTTAGAAAAAAGAGCCATGTTTAAGTCTGTACTCTCAGTCCATGCACAAGGTTTATTACCCATCTCTGATTCAAAATCTGTGCCGACAGTTTACAAATCCATCGGCAGAGATTGTGAAATGTCAGCAGTCAGATGGGGCTTCCAGGTTTGTGAATCGTCATGTAGTTTATGAACTTCAAAATAAATCCTAATGATAAAGTTAGAACTTTTTGAAGATGTACATCTGCACTTTGCTCCTGCAAGTGTCTGTACTACGCTCTGCGCTCCACCTCACGGTGAGTGAGGAGCAAATGTCTAATCGTCTGAAGGCAGTTTAATCTTCCAGGGCGCAGTCCTCCACAGCTGTCCGCCTCGCACACTTCCTTTCTACCTGACAGGATAGAATTGTTTCAAGCTTCAATTTGCCTTTCGGATTTCTGTCGTGAGCTTCATCTCCAATGCCCAGACCTATTCCCCTTTTGAGCTTTCATTCATTCATATTTATCTACTGGTTCTCTCTGACCTCCTTAATCTTCCATTTTTCCCAAACAATATCAGGGAAAGAAAAGACGAATATCCACTTCCACTTACAGTAAGAACTTATATTTTTTACTTCAGACCTCACGGTCTTCATTCAAACACCACAAATGCTACTCAGGAGTACATATTATTTTGCTTGTGAGCTTTGCAGCTAATTTAAACGTCTATTAAATTACATCAACTCAAGATACACCAATCACGCTTCTCCCCTGTCTAATCACAAAGTCAGGACACACACACACACACACACACACACACACTTCTGCCAAGTTGTTCATTAGAGCTGGCACATGTCCTAAGTAATAATCAAAGCATCAATAAATTATCAAATTATTACCATCTGAACATGGAGAGGAAGAAGAGCCTGTATTTGCCTCCAAGTCATTTATCTTGCAATCTTCAGATCAGTTATTCACTCCTTGTTTGTTTCGCTGTCTTGTCTCTTGCCTGCTCTCTTCATGTCCTTTCCCACAAGGACAGAGCCTCAAAACTCCTGAGGTTACTTAAAGCCCTCATGAGTGGGTGTCCCAATTTCCTGTCATCCCTGACACCCAACTTCATACATTTGACGACCCCTTCACAATCTGCTGTCTTAAATTAGAAATCAATAATTTTAACTGTTTAACCATTTCCAACCATTTTTGATGGTTAATAACATGCCAGTGCTTTAGTATTATATATGAATTTAACCTCGTATAGTATTAGCCTTCCACTCATTCCTACACAAACACACTGCGCTGGTTCAGCTGATCCTGGTCCTGTCAGAGTCTAAGATCATCAGTAAGACTTCCCAAGGTTCAGTGATCACGTATGATACTTCCACTGAATACTAATGAATGTAAAGAGCAGCAACACTGGCGGCTATATCTCTACCAGCGTGCTGCTCTATGGACAACTTTGTGCTTTAACCTTCAAGTGGAGGGGGCAAACAAACTGATCTTGCAATCTTTGGCTTCTCTCCCCCAGCTGCAGCATGATGATGCATGTTATTTTTAAATTTTAAGCTCCTCTCTTACAAACTTGGAAATGAGCTGAAGACGTTTTTCTTGTATTGTGATTTAGCAACATTGTTTCTTCAAGTTCAATTATGTTAGTTTGCCTAGAGTTTAATTATGTTTGGTTCATTTTGCTGAGAGGGATTTATTGAGCTATGCTGAGCAACCTTAATGAACTCTGCAACTCTTCTCATTGTTTAGCTCATTTCTGTTATTTCTCCATTCATTTAAACTAAGACAAGTGACTGCAATGCTTATCTGGTAGTACAACTGGTAGTGTGAGTACTGTAGAATGTATATTCATAGAAGTAGTCATACAACCTGGTTGTAATACTGTACATAACCAAATGTAGCTACAATGTCTTGCCCTATGAACATCTACAGAGGATTGCTTGACAACAACTAAATATGTAAAATATAGTAAAAGAGAAGTAAGAAAAAGAAAGTCCAGCTTCTGAAACCCAAGAAAATCCCACAGAGTTTTCAGTATCAGTGCGTTATCCGTCATCCAATTTAATATCCTTGACTAATCTCTCATTAATGTGGAGGTTTCTAGAAATTACAGGCTGATCATGATTGGCATCAGAAATCAGCTCTCTTAAACTATGAAATGAAGATCTGTCAACTTCCATTTGGTGGTTTTAGTTCTAAAAGTACTACTAATGAGTATTTTAATTACCTTTTACAACAAAACCATAAAAGGTTAAAGATAGACTTTATGCAAATGGGTTTCATGTTGAAGTTAAAACCAACTTGTTTTGACATCTGTATCTGCCCATTTAGAGTGTGGACAGCAGAAACTGAGAAAAGAATTCCTTCTAAAGTACTAATATAGATATAAATACAGTGAACTATAAATCACAAATACATTTTTATTATAATGATCACTTTCTTACTGTCTCAGATGTACTTTTGATTTGTGGTGTCAGGCTTCTTTTTCATCTTGGAGATTAAAAGCAAGGATGCAAGGTTTTGCATCCCCTTTAATAAGACACTGAAATAAGATCTGCTTATTCAAAAGTCAGAGCTTACACTGGTTTCACTGGAACCAGGAAACACTTGTAAGCAAGCAATACAAGGAACACATTAAATAAAAACTTATCTGCAACAAAACATTACAGAAATTGTTTTGCTCCATCACAGATCATAGATGAGAGATTTGCTTGCGTCATGTAAACCCACGTCACTTCTTTTCTGAAAGATAAAGTCCTTGTAATTTCTTGCATTCCAGAAATATATTGTGTAGGCGAGTCAAGGTCCTTTTTATTTAACAAAGTCTAGAGTCTACTTCAATTACAACCTCTAACCTTCCTTTTCTTTGAGTCCCTCCAGTAAGATTGATCTCACAGAAGCTGCTCTGGCGTTATGAATACCATTACAGAGTAAAGTAAAGCCGGTAAATATAACCAAAAAAAACACCATCAGTACCCAACAGACACAAGTATACTTTCTCACTTCAGTTTCCTGTTTCTTTCTTTTCATTTGTGATGCATAATGTATGCGCATGAGCTCTCAGCTCTGCTATTGCTCTTTGAGAGCGTTCATTAAATCTTGTTTCCAATGTTCCCTCCTTAGCATTTGAATTGGAACACAATTGTGTGTGTGTGTGTGTGTGTGTGTGTGTGTGTGTGTGTGTGTGTGTGTGTGTGTGTGTGTGTGTGTGTGTGTGTGTGTGTGTGTCAGTGTTTTTGTATGGGTCAGATGTGCAATGTGAAATGGGTCCCTCGTACTGGGAACACACAGAGTATTACAGAGTTCTCTACAGTTCACCACAGCTCATGTAAAGCTTTATTGCATCTGTTTGTCTCACCATTCTCACTAGCGCCCAGCAGCAGCAGCTGTTTTCAGTAACAAAGCTTTGATAAACTCACCTGGTGTGTCACAGTTACAGGCAGAATTAAAAAAAAACCTTTTCAGCAAATCTATCCAACACAGGAAGACAGGAAACAGAGAAACAAGACAGGTGCTTAAATCCAGTGACAGTTAACAGGCAGGAGTGGGAAGTGGCTGCTATTTATACTGTGGAGCAAACTGGGGTAACAAGGCAAAGGTGTGCTGGGTGGAGCATGGTCAGGTGACTGATCAGGTGACTGGTGGGGAAAAGTCTGAGGGATCTGGAGAGATTCACCAGCAATGCAGAGGCTTGAGGAAGAGAAATGGTATCATCTCTGATGAACACGTCATAAATTATTTAATTACATTATGACCATCACACTGATTTAGTTATTGTTTCTTCTGTAATCTGAATGTGCATTTGAAGGATTGTGTGTTAGAACTGTGCAGTAACTTAAGACTGCAAACTCAAAGCTGTGAGATGGATTTATTCACTTTCTATCTACAGTATTATCTTTTGCTTTGAATTATTTGTGCACCATGATTTGTGATAGGATTGTTTTCATGTTTTATATAATGAACCCAATGGACATTTGTTGTTTTCTTTATCCTTTATTATTGCTACAGTAAGTCTTCACCTTCATACCCATTTTTCCCTATTCATATCTATTTAATTCGCTATGTCATAACAGTTGATTTAGTTTTGTTTTTTAAACAAAGAAAGGCACATGCATCCATCAAACTGTTCACTAGTGTTTACGTCATTGCAGTGTAGCTGTAACACAAGTAATCTGAATATGGATATATATTCATTCATTATATATGTGTCTCGTGAGAACGTTTTCTGTTTTACTAAAAACAAAGACCACTATCTTTCCCCAACCTTAACCGAGTGCTGTAAGTGTCATTAACCGAACAAGGTTCACTGAGAGGGACACAGAAGGATTTTGTGTTGCAAGATTGAGATTGCAACATTATATTTATTAAACATAGGTACAAATCTTTCTAATTGTCCTCTCTCAATATGTTCTCATGCAAACACAGGTAAGTATTTATGATTATGCAGTCTAATAACTAGTATATCACGTTAATTGGTCAAGTCAGGTTATATATACCAATAAAATGGCCTTTTCCTTCCTGTGATCTGATAAATGGAGGACTCGACTTGCTTTGGACAAAAGCCTTGAGGAAATCAGATCAATCCTATTCAGTAATTGTCTGATGATTAATGATAAACGATGCGCACTCTCTATTCTGAGATATTATTCTCCTACAGAAATTAATATCTGGATTACCTCAGCTTATTTTAATATATATATATATATATATATATAGTTGACCCAGAACAGGAATGTTGTCATTTTGAAAGAACTGGTCACACAAATCATGTCACATTTAAATTACACACCGAAGCTCTACACATGATGAGACTAATTAATGACTATATGTGATATGTGTCTTACCTCACATACACATATTTACCTCAGTTATAAGTCCCTCTTCCCTTGATATTACCTGTCTGTCCTAAGCATGATTATGTTTTTTTCATATTTATATCTTAATGTCCACACTTTTCCTTTGTGTTATTAGAATGACAACTAACTGCAGTCATGAAGCATTAAAGCAATACAGATGACCCTTGTCACTTTGCAAAACCATTGTCTGAAATTCAGCCAGCGTGTAATGAATCTAAATTGTGATATATGTTGGCCAATAGTATCTAGACAACAGTTCATCCCCACCCCTGCCATCATCATGGCCCTGTGTGTTTCTGTGTGTTGCAGACAGAGACAGGAAGGTCACCTGCGTCTGCCCTTGCTGGCCATTGATGGCATTTTGCTGATGATAACACTATACATAAATAAAATGTTTACATGGAGACCACTAAACTAGACTTCTACTCAAGCCCAGCTGGTGCCAAGGACGAAGAGTTACTGAAAGTCATCTTTGGCATATGAGCTAATTTATTTATACATCTGAAATACAATCGATTCAGAGGGTATCAGTGTTATTTGTTCTTGTGACCAAATGAAAAGAAACTTTAAGTGAATGTGTACAATGAGGCTACTGGATGAGCTGCATTTTCTTGTGCTTCTGCCAGTTAGACATGTCAGCATACATCCCATTACCAAAATGCATACAGTCCATCTGTTTTTGCCCTCTCTTCTGACAGGCTTCTCGTAAGAGTCGGATCACTAATGGTTTCATTGATTGTTGGGTCTTGTCATTCATCACCAAAGGGTCAATGTCTTACCTCTATCTAATGACATTGTTTAAACACAAATCTTTAAGCTTTTAACAAATGTCCCTTGCAGATGGGCTCCAACAAACTGATTGCCATTTTCACTGTGCTCATGCACAGAAGTGGCAACCCTGAGAAAACATTTCATTTTTGTGTAATGTTACTTAAATACTGTTTTCCACAGCAACACTTTGGGTCTGTCCTTGGTATGTTGTTGTCACAAACTTGCATTTTCCATGCTGTTTATGTAATGACAACACGCACGTACTCACTGTGGTATAGACACGATTTCATTTGCTTGACTCTGCTGGTTGTTTGTCCTCCGGTCTGTGTTCGGGTGGTCAAGATCTGCAATTCCCCGGGTGCAGCAGAGTAAATAAGCCTTAGGTGTGTGTGTCGCCGCCATCTGACTTTTATTAATGAGCCAATCAATTCCTTTTTGTATCACTGTTTCAACTCAAACCCTGGCCTCACAACACTTAACAAATTGGCTGACCTACGGTTGACCACGTGGCATGGAACCGCTCCTTTGCTGTTGCAATGACGTCAGCAAATGGTTGTTAAATAGGTTGTTAAATAAAATGTGTCAAGTGATAGCAATGAATAAATCAAGTGTTTGCTGATGTATACACACTCGAAGAGAGTTACAGTGGCTTCATTTACACTATATAGCCAATTGTATGTGGACAGGCCGCATGCTTATGTGTACCTTTGGTCTGGGTCTGTTTTTCATAGTTTGGGTTAGGCCCATTTGCTAAAATGAAGGGAATGCTTAATGTTACAGCATACAATAATACTACTAATAATAATAATACTCACTAATGCACTTGTGGTGGAAATCCCTGCAGCCAAGTTCCAAAATCTTGAGGAAATCTTTTCCAGGTACCACTTTCTGATAAGTCACCTTGTATGTAAGTTGTAACTAGTGGTTCTCTTAATGGTGAATGAATCATTTGCTAATACTTTACAGATCAGTTATACTGGAGATCTATTATAATCGGTAAATGGACTTCACTTATAGAGCGTTTTGCATCCTTAACGGATCCCAAAACGCTGTTACAGATTAGTCTCATTTACACCTTCACTCACCAATGGTGACGAAGCCATCATGAACAACTTAGGGTTCAGTGTCTTGCCCAAGGACACCTGGACATGTGGACAGGAGGAGCTTTGGCTTGCCAGGTTTTGACAAATCCACCCTTATTGTATTTGATAATTGTGCAAATACAAATGTTTGTTTAAACCATACATGTGGGTTTCACACTTTCTAATAAACCAAAGTCTGTAGTTCAACGAGAAATGTTTCTCAGTTGTTAATAAAGGGATTTTCCAGAAGGTTTGTGATCCATTAGAGAGTCTTCCTGATGCGTGTGTCCTGCTGGAGGATACCTATATGCAGAGGAATTATTCACAACCTGGCAACCAGGTAGACCAGGTAGTTGTTCCTACTAATGGCTTACAACTGATCTATTTATATTGTTTGATTTATTTATAAGGACAATGCACATTGGTTAACGTCACTGTACATAGTCAGGCAAGCATTATGAAAAGTGGGACATGTACAAAGCAGTCAATAAATACAAAATATGTTTAGCACTCAGTCAGCACTATAAAGCATTACTAAATGATGTGGTATTCTTTGAAATGAGCCAGGCCTTTAGTCACAACATACAAACCTTTTTGAAAGTAGTACTCTTATGAGAAGAGCACTGGTTGTTTTTAATGATATGTTGAGCAATAATTTATAGATAGTGTTCAGATGTCCACATACGTTTGGCCATATCTATCTATCTATCTATCTATCTATCTATCTATCTATCTATCTATCTATCTATCTATCTATCCATCTATCTATCTATCTATCCATCTATCTAACTGCTCTCTCATGTTTTTCAGTAACAAGGACTCCTTCAGCTAAAGCTCTTTATTGCCATCTAGTGAT
>JAVQJD010066184.1:0-13081 GCA_036023655.1 Nannoperca australis | reverse complement strand
GACTCTGTTATTCGTCAACCATCTGTGCCAGCATATGACAGCAGGCATTCTGTCACTGGTCACATAGTCAGACGCAAATTACACCATCACTGCAAGTCTTTTGTTTGTTTTAGTTTACCTTGGCACATACAGTATCTTTAAAAAAAAAAGGGAGAAATTCCTTCAATTCTGGTCAAAAGGATACATTTCCAAAAGCACCCTGGCCAGAGCGGTGAGTACCACCACCTCTCACACGAGGGATACGGGCCACAGCTCTTCCTGTACCCCAGGACTCAGCACTGGTCTGGTGACCTGGAATAAACACGCAGATTTGGGAAAATATGAGATCAATCGGCATCTTAAAAATTAATCTATGAAGGCAAACCTTGATCAAGATGTCAGTTCAAGGCAGAAGTATATGCACTCACCTGCCAGTTCACTGACTGCATAAGGCTGGCGACTGTTCTTGCGCATGTTTGTGTGAACAAAATTCACAACATCAGGGCGAATAGGAGCCTTGAATACAGCAGGCATGACGACATTCTTGCCTGCGGATTCTCCTTTCTCGGAATAAACCGAAATCAGGGGTCGTGCACAGGCCTAGAAGACAAAATGAACACTGAGCTTCAGGCTGATACATAATGTTCAATTTGTGAAGCGCAATGCATACTGTAAGATGCAGCGGCTCTTTAAGAATTTAAATTATTTAAGATAACGTGTCTTGACAAGCCATCACATCTGGAAACACCCTGCTGCTAACTTTCAAATCTTACGTAAATTCGTGAAACTGGTAACGTCCTGTCAAATCAAATGCACCTTGCTGTTAACATGATCTGCTCATTACCATCACGTATTCGGACAATTGTGCGGCTGTTGGCCTTAGCTTAGCTCGATTTTGCTAACGTGACTACGCCAGCCAGTTTTAAATGTTAGCTTGTCAACTCTTTGTAGATGCCGTTGTCGTCAAAAATAATAAATACACTCGAATAACACGAGTAATATCTACAGCGTGCAAAATATCGATCCCGTCTAAATAAGCGACATCTGCTACCGGCTTGTTACAGATCGACCACTGAATCGCCAACCACACGTGTAACAGGATGAACTACTTTAGCTACTCGTCCAAAATGGCTCCTCGTGTTAGCTCCGCTAGCCGAGAGCATTCCCTCTCACTACTCTATTAAAACTGATGTTAAGCTTGTCACAGACAGAAAATGCTTGTTTATTTGATAAATATAAACAACAACGTAACCCCCCGTTTTTAATCGGCACTTTAATAACAGCCTGAATGCAATTTCTCACCATTATGGGTATTTTCTTTTCGGCTCGCCGGGAACCACGCTCCACTCGCTATGGCGGCCACAGTAAAAAAGGAAGTTGGTAAATTACCCTAAATGCTTTATGCATCCGCCTCGACGAATATCACTTCCGTCGACAGATTGTTTTTAACCATTGTTTTTTCTTACCGCAAATAAACACACTAGATACAATTTGTATGAATGGCACAAACAATTGCGTTATCATTTTCAATTAAATTGTCTCGGCTAAACAAAACCAACTTTAAGTTGGTTACGACAGCTGGGACTACTTCTTTACGCCATGTTGTCGCATGATAAACGTAAAGGGCCGAACTATTTTCTTAGTAACATTTCTTAAAAAAAAAAAAGATTTAATTTATTTATATTTTCTAGTTTATGTGTGGTTAGAACATTTATACATTTTGCTAACTTCATTTATGTATTTCTGATTTTGTAAACTTTAAATGATTAAGTGATGACCTGTGACCTCATTACGTCAGCGCCCGAGTGAGCGCGCGACCGTCAAAATATCAACAGTAGCAGCTCAAACTCTGCTAAACTCTGTTAACTTGGATTTTCTCCACATTGTTTTCCGTGCATTGGGATATCTGTTCTATAATTCTGCAATGGTCTCAAAGGTGATATCTAGTGCTAAGGAGTTTTACAGTATTCTTCGGTGAGTTTACTTTCGGATGCTTAACGTTACTCATTTTTTAGCTAACGTCAAATTAACGCTAGGCTGTGGCCTTTAGCGAATGTTCTCTATTTGGTTGCTTTGATCAACACTAATTACTTATCTTGGGGAATTGAGGTTAATTTCTGCTGTGTTATGTGTGTTGTGCCGTTTGCTCGAAGCTCTCTTCAAGAGGAGGGAAAAAATGATCCTTGTACATTTGAGGTAATTTCATTTTACCTAAAGTAACTATCGCAATTTTGTGTGTCTGTCTCTCTATGTTATAGTAGTGATGCTGATACATTGTCTGTTGGGTTTTCAGGAGGACACCCGAATATTAAAGATGAATGGAGACAGACTCCCTGTGCTGAATATGTACTGTGGCAACCAGCCAGTCTTCATCTGTGAAAAAGCTGTGAGTAATGTTGATGCTGTGATTTGTTAAATATAATCAGGGTGTCTGCAAGCCCTAGACAAGACTAATAATACTGTAATATGTGAATTACACGTGATCATTGTCTTGCATTAGAGGTCTGTGGTTTCTTGGTCCATGGTTCTTGTGACAAATCACCAGTTTCATAGGAATCAGTATACTTTGCTATCCCTGTTCAAATGCCATCGCTGTGCACTACAACCATGCACCATAATAAAAGCAAGGGATCACCTCGAGATACCTGCACTTTTCATACATTGTTGAAATCCCTGATGTCTTTATTTCTTTATTTTATAAGGTTCCAAAATTAAATGAACCTGTTGATCAACAAATGACTGAAACATCAAACTGCACTGATGATGATGATGATGATGATGCCCTCCAGACAGAATTGGGACCCCAGGCGCTCACAATTATGAAAGCAAGGTGACCAATGCTAAGATGTAGAAGAACACCATCCAAAGGAAGCAAGTGCTAGGAGGATTTTATAACTCGTACACTGCAGATGACAAAATGTAGTATGTTCTTTCATCTTTTTATAGGCAGTTGCTTTCTTGGTACACATTATCTCAAAATGCTAATGTGTCCACTGTGGACGACATCCCTGCCTTACACCCTCTCTGGGTGCGATGTGACATGTCTGATCCAGCTGGAACAACCTGGATTGGAGCTGAAACGGTCTGCATGGGCAATAAAGTATCTGGTGTGAAATTATACTCTGTCACCTGCAAAGGTATAGCTCAAATGCTTCATTTAAATAACCCACCCATGAAATTGTATCAGTATACTGAATATTTGTTTTTATTTAACTCCTGGGTGATATTGATGTTTCTGGCATTTGTTTTGTTCCAACTTAAATTTTGTTAGGCTCAACTGTGGACAAAAGATCTCTCATAACCTTGGACGAGCTTAAACAAGAGCACAAGAAAAGGCATCCCCCGTCCTCTGTAAGTGAGTGTGCATGTTTTCTTGTAAGTCAATGTGAATGAATGTTCATTCACTTACATTTGTCAATGTTTCCAGATGGCGATTAAAGGTAGTGCCAGGTTCACCTTGTTTGGCTCCACTGTTGTTGAAAACACCATGATTGAGTCACAGAGTAGTGTGACAGTGGATTTCAAATGGAGCCATGTGGAGAGTATCCTCGAAACCCCGCCCCTGTCCTCTACAGCAACACTGGTAAGCACCAGTAATTCAAACACACTTTCTCTATCATAAATACTTACTTTTTAGAAGCATAAAGCTGAATTTGATAAAAATTTTAATATCAAATAAAGTCGTCCATTTGGTGTACCTACCTCTTTTATCTTTGTTCACCTGCAGAATATCAAAGTGGCCAGCGGGGACATGAGGAGCCCAATGTTTGAGATGTACAGGGAGCTGGAGTTTCTTCAGGTTTGTGTCCCACAGCAAACTGAGATTAATGATGAGGAGTATCAATACATGAATAAACCACTAAATATATCAGATTCCTGTTATTTCAGACTCTTGCTGATGGTTTGAGAACTGGTGAAACTGAATGGATGGAACCTTTGGAAAGCACATCAGCTGTACATCTGACCAAGGCCTTGCTAGAAGGTGTCTGCTTTGTTAAATCAATGCACTTTCACAGTGGTTTATTGCTGACAGGTAGTCAAGAAGATGATTTTCTCTTCTTTTTTTTTTATTCTTCTTTCAGAGCTTCAGAGCACTGCAAAGACATTACCGGACCAGGCTACAAAAAAAGCGGATGTATGATAGTGTGGTAAAAACAAGGGACTTTTCACGTTAATTTCAGAATAAATGTGGCAACTTTCTTGCTTCTTCATCTTTTTTTCTAGCCCACGAAGCTGAAGCCTGAGATGGACACTCACATTTTCAACTCTTTCTTGGAACGAGGCGATCTGGATTTTGTGGAGCAGCTGTGGGTTCGGATGAGAAAGAGTGAGTCAATTATAGGATTCATTTGATTTAGCGTTACATACAGAGAGTGACAACCATTTTCCTCTTTGTTGTTTTTCATTACAGGTGTGACTTCATATCAAGACATCGGTGACTGCCTGAAATTGGTCATTGAAGCTCTAAGATACGGTGACATCAAACCCTGGGTATGAAATGATGCCGCCTCTGAAAACTGTTAATCACTGAGAAAAGATAAGGGGTTTGCTGTGTGTAAAGTTTGTTTCAGTTTCATTGAATTTTCTCCAGATTCACAGAGACAGCAGCAGCTCCCTCAGCAAGCTCATCCTGCAGTCCTACCGCCAGCAGATCGATCATGTGTCTCTCACAGGTATCACCCCTGTCCACATGCTGCTAGAGATGGGTCTGGACAAGATGAGAAAGGATTACATTAACTACCTCATTGGTAACCTCTTACTTATCACTCTGAATCTCTGTCCAACTCTATGTTCTTGACACAGGATTACAGTGTTATTTAACCCCACTGTGTATGAGTCATTAAGAACAAACTTTGCTTTGACATTTAACTATTTGCAACTGTTTACTTTCTCTCTCAGGTGAAGAATTGACAACTCTAAACCACTTGGTAAGTTTAAGGCTATTTCACTGACAACTATTTTCAAATGACTGTTAATAACGTATTCTAAATTTTTGAATATTTTACTGTGTAGTGTTATTACCTGAGCACAGAGGTTGATCTGCAGGAGCAAGTGATCCGACTGCGAAAACTGCACCATCTGCTGGAAATAATTGTGACCTGCAGCACTTACCTGGGTTTGCCCTACGACCGGCTCTTCCTTCTCACACAGTAAAACAATGTGGCTTTTTCCAGTAATGTGCAAGTGTGCAAAATGTACTTTCCTAAAGCTGACATTAACATAGACCATTCTGATTTCTCCTAGATCATGTTTGCAGCACTACAAAACACAACCATACAATGAGGAGTATGAATTCAAACTGCAAATCAAACCTGCGCTGATCAGCCATTTCTACCAGAAGTAAGGAGTACAGCTCTTTGCACGCTAACTGCTTTATTACATCTGAAGAAAATTGTAAATGAAATTGAGATATTAGTGTTTTCGTTTCGCATTTTTAACACACTTTTAACAAAAAGAAGGTAGGACTTCTGTAAGTCGTTTGGCAGAAGCAAGTCAGCTGTCTTCAGATGTGCTCGTGAAGTTTGTTGTACTCAGTGTTGTGAAAATTTTGTTTTTAGAGCTGCCCTCTTGTGATCAGATCACCTAATATGCATTTTACTACAAAGTTTTAACAGGAGCTATTGTCTCATCCCTCATGTTTGTGTGTGCTCCACAGAGAGCACCCAGTGCTGTGGGGGGTTGAGGTGTCCAGTGGCCACGGTCCCCGTGAGGTCAGGACATCTCTACAGCTCAGTGACAGACCACTGGTTGATCATGTCATCTTTGAAACAGGTGACCTTTACGCACCACACCAAATACAGCACACGCAATATAGCAATAGGGGTTCCTATCCCAGTAAAGTACAGGTATGTCTTTTCTTTTCTGACTGTTCTGTGTTTAGATTACCCAAATGAAACAGTGAATGGCGACAGCGAAGATCCCGCCTTCTTCTCCACCACGGTGTGCTGCAGTCTCGTCAGCTTTGCATGAATTTACACAAAACACAACTGAACAACAAAGGAGGAGTTTATTGTCATTTTTTGATATTGATATTCTCACCAGTAATTAACATGTTTTAAAATGAAAGAAGTAGCCAGATGAACTTAAACGCCATCACAAAGTCCACAGGGTCAGTATAGGGTTTCCTGTGATATACTGTGTTTTTGTCAAATGTTTTCTATGAACAACTTTCAGTCCTTAGTGTGTATGTTCGGATTCAGATTCTTGCCAAACAACTCCCTGTTTTAACCAAATGAAAACACAAAGTACAGTAGGTCACAAGGGTTTTGCAATTTGCAATGGTAATATTCCACAGCAATATTGTAATAAGAAAATCCAACATGTTGCAGAGCTATGCACACTGTTCGAGTGTCTTGTACTAAATTCATTGTTATAGGCTAAACCAATGTTTTTACGGCAAAAACTGTAAGCACATCAAATTTATGAAGTCACTAGTTCTCTTCAAATTCAGTTCAAATATTGTATTTATGTCCACACATGATCCATTAAAGATGTACTTACAGTGTGTGTGTGTGTGTGTGTGTGTGTGTTGATGTTTGTGACTGTAAACATGCACACTGTGAGAGCTCCTTTCTAGTTCCTCCTCCGCAGCAGGAACATAAGGAAGATGGCACTGAGCAAAATAGAGAGTGTGCACACAGTGGGGACAACGATCTCAGTTACCATCTCCATGTGGCTGGTCAAAGGGTCTGCAAAGCACACACACACACACACACACACAGACATATTAACAACTCAGTTGCATTATTATTATTATGTAGTTCAGACACTGCATGTGAAGCGAGTAATGTTGCTCAAGCACAGCACTCAAAGGGTTAACATTTTCCCCCTAAATCAAGTAATCTTATCTGATTTATAGTGAGCGTGAGTGATTCCTTACCATGTATAAGTCTTAGAATATTGGCAGCAGTACTCCGCTGTTCCTCTAATAAAAAAAGAGAAAGTACTCAGAGTTGATTAAGGGCACTTTAACCCTTTGAGAGCTGCATGCAGCTACTGGGGAATATTTCAGAAAGCAGCATTTGCGCAATACCCAGATAACCTAAAAATCGAATCTTTTGGAATGTTATTTATTACATTAAAAAACAGGCACTGCTGAATCATGTTCCTCGAATCATTCACTTTAGATCTACCACAGACAAGTTTCACTGGTGTTGTGTTATCTGGGTACATATATAATCCCGCTTTGAGAAACACCCCGTGGGCAGTCCACAGATAAGCTTTATGTTTACTGAGTTTTTGTCAATGCTGCTGTGAAATCAAAAGGACTGTTGGTTGCAAATTAGATTTGAGCAAACCAGATGAATGAAGATGTAGTTGCACACTCAGGCAGTACACGCTTGTTTCAGAGGCACGTCTATGTGTTAAATTGCAGAGGCTTGTTTCTGTTAGTCGGACTTAAAACCACACAATCACAAAACAACAGAAGACATATGACATTAATGCAAAAAATATATATACCCTCAAGTTCTAAACTTCATCATGCACTGGCCAAACCTTTGGCATTTCTGCATGTTCCTTGGCTTTTCTTCTAGCTGGAGGGGCAAACAAAGAAGATATCTGTTATTTATTCTGTTAGAGATGCTGCTGATTACGTGTTATATTTCCATCTTTATTTAATAATAATTTGTTAATGTGTTTTCTGAGGTGCTTAAAGTCCGATTATAATTATTGATCTTATTTGCATTTAAAAACTATTGGCAGTTTTTTATTTATTTTTATTTTTATTTAGATCAGAATCTTTATTTGTTTACCCCAGCTAGTTGTTCACCTCTGATCATTGACACACATGGTCTGGGATGTTATGGACGAACTGACCTGCGGCTAGGAGCTGGTTGCTAGAAGAACAGGTCTCAACAGCCTTCCTCCTCCAGTTCTCAACCTGCGCGGGTTTAGAATGCAATCACACAGTTACTGAAATCATATTTGTTGCACAGTCAAGCATTAACCAATAAATCGTAATTAAGTTTCAATTTCAGAAGAATGTCTGTAAAAGGATTAGAAGCAGGGCTTTGTAGTGGCCACGTCGTGTCTCTTACCTCTCTCTGATTGGGAAATCCATTGGAGCTGATGATGCGTTTGTAAAACTGGACAGAAGCTTTGGGATAGCGAGGCTTGTTTTTGTTCCTGAAGTCCACATAGTACAAGCCAAACCTCTCGGAGTAGCCTTCATCCCATTCAAACTTGTCCAGCAGGGACCACGCAGTGTAGCCCTTCACACTGACTCCGTCTTTGATGGCTGAGAACAGAGAATGAGTTGACCGCAAAAATTGGATTAGACTTGGATACATTTGCTCCAAACTAAAGAAATGCACGTGCTTGTGTGTGAGCTCACTCGCCTTTCAGCATCTCGTTGATGTAGTCTTTATAATACTGTATCCTCCATTCATCACAAAGCTCTGTGCACAACATCTTCTCGGAGACTCCATTCTCAGTCACATAAATCATTGGGTTTCCATATTGAGTCTAAATGGGGAACAAATCAATATGATGTGCAATAAGTTGTCTTAATGTAATTTAACTAGGGTTGCAGTGTGCTGAGATCATTTCAGGTACAGAACAAATGTCAGCCTTTACTGCATCTGTACATCCTAAGTCACCTTGACAAAGTTGAGCAGACGTCTGAAACCCCAAGGCACGGAGTAGAGCCACTCAGACCCGGGGTCAGGCCATCGTGGGTCAACCAGCTCCGCCAGGTCGCGGTCAGTGAAGTAGCTGCTGCTACTACGACCTGATGGGTTGTTCTTTTGGGTGATGTAGCGGGTGGTGAAATGGCCGATGCCGAGGAAGTCACAGGTCCCCTTGACGTAGCTCTTCTCTTGGGGGGAAAATGTGGGCAGGCGAGACGTCCCGAGGCCCTGTTGGACACTCTTCCTTCCTGCACACAAAGTTACAAGCGCTGATTAGTTGACTCCCCGATGACCAGTATTATTGCAGTATTAACTGTTCACAATTGAAGTCACCAATGAAGTCTTTCATCACTTGAGGGTAGTCTCCATGAAAGATGGGTGTGGCAAACCAGCCCAGGTAGAATTGGACATATCTCTCAGCTGCTTCAATGTCTTTCTGGTTGCTGATATCCACCGGCTCTCCCCAGTCTCCAGACAGAGAGATGCCGACCCGACCTGCAGATGTGAACAGCAGCTCTCAGCACTAAGACATGCAGTACTGTGGAGAGGCAAATACTGAAGCAAGTCAATATGTTTACCATACCTTTTTGTTTCCCCCTCCATTGTGTATCATAACTGTGCCACACTTTAGCGTGTGCCTATGAAAAAGATGTTATGAACATGATTTCAGTTTAAACTGGCACATTAATTGTTAAGTGTTTTTGATCATGTGTATTTAATCTCCCACCTTGATGATGTGGTGGGCAGCTCTGTACGCCCCTGTTCCTCTCAGCTTCAGTCCAGGAGCGTGCTCACCTGTCTCATAGCCTTCAACTGCTACAGACTGAAGCAGATTATTATAGTACTTTCAGTAACAGGCAGATACATAGTTATCCAAGCTCTATGATTAAAATAAATGTATACGTGACAAGGTGGGTGTGAATGTAAAACCTGTACATTTATTTTGAACCTACCCATGGATTGTTGAAAGTGATCCAGTACTTGACTCGGTTGCCAAATCTTTCAAAGCACAGGTTAGCAAATTCATTGAAATGATTGACCATGCTTATATTGTGCCATCCCCCATATTTCTCTTGTAAGACCTAGAAAAGCAAAGAGTGCAGTAACTCGGGAAAGAGGAAGAATGGTGTTGTGCTGCAAAAAGGCTGAAGTTGGGGATTATCAGTATTTTGTATACTGACCTGTGGAAGATCCCAGTGATACAGAGTAACAATGGGAATGATCTTGTTCTCCAGTAGTTGGTCAATCAGCTCATCATAGTATTGTATTCCCTTTTCATTTATATGGTCAGCTGCAAATTGTATTAAAGAGTAGATATCTCCTCAGCTTTAGCAGTTTACAGTTTAAATATGCCAGGCTTGAATTAACAGCAGTTACTCACACTTTATGCCAGTGGGGATGATTCTAGGCCAGGAAATGGAGAAGCGATAGTGGTTAAGCTTCAGCTCCTTTATCAAAGAAACATCATCCTGTACAACACACACAATGCAGTCAAATGTTTAGATTTCCTTCTGCCTGCCTCGGCTCTCTCTCTATCTCAGACGCGCCACCCATGCTCACCCCACCTTGACTTTGTGATAGCCTTCACAAGACGAATCCCCGGTTTCATTTTGTTGGATTTTGCCTTTCTTGTGACTGAACACGTCCCAGATGCTCAGTCCTTTTCCGTCTTTGTCCCAGGCTCCTTCTGTTTGATAGGCTGAACTGCCGGCACCCCATGAAAATCCTAATAAATACAAATTTGGCAGCAACCATTCGATTCTGATTTAGATGACCAGCTCTTAAGAGAGATAATACCCACAAAAAATGCACTACATCTAACCCACTGAAGAAAAGAACAAGTTGTGTTTACCAGCTGGAAAAGTGCCATAATAGAAGGAGCTGTGGTCGTTCTTTGTCCAGTCGAAGTCCTCAGCCGAAGACAGACACAGCACCAACATAAACACATGGCACACACTGAATGCACAGCGGGGCAGCATGGTACTCCTGAGCCTGCAGCACAGTAACTGTCTGGTTCTGCTCCAGTCCCTCACTGATGTCTGCACACACACGAGAAGCGCTCATCACCACTTTATCACAGTAACAGGCTTGGTCTGGAGCAAACATGTTTTTCCAAAAACCCATATACACACACACATCCTCATTCTAAAAACAAAAAGTCTAAATTAGTAGCAGAATACATTTGAATATAATCACAATAAACCGTCATCAAACAGTATGAAAGCATCCAATGTGATGGACTACGGGGGGTCCCGCTTCCCTAATGCAGAGCCAAATGCCCCTTTTCAAACTCAATGGAGTGTGAGGTCATCTTGCTGAGGCAGACAGATCCCATACAAACTATGGTTTCACCTCTGTAAGCAAAGTTAATGTTGGAGAGGTTGATATATTTACAATGCACAATCACATGACAGTGGACGGCTATTTCCACACAGCGAACATGGGCTCTTTTGTAACCTCATCGTTTGAAAATTTATATTTTGTTACATTGGCATGGATAATGTTTGGATTTGAGTGCTAACATCTCTCGGAAACTAAACACAATACCCTTCCAATTTCAATTCCAGGTGTTTAGGAGCATCACATCACATTTCAGTCTTATAATTCAACAAGCCTGTGATCAGTGTGATACATAGACTTTACCATATAATCCAAAACTGAAGACATTGCACTATTTTAACTTTAAATCAGGAATATGGTAAAAGTTTAGACATAGACATTTAAAAAATCTAATGTTGAGAATATTATGACTAATTAATGTAATGTAATACATATCCCTGACCATGTTTACCTTTGTTTTTTTCCCAAAATATATATTCTCATTTTAGCATTTCAGTATCCAACTTGCAAATGTTTTTTTCAATCACTTGAGCAAAACCCATAACTATCACTCCATAAAATGTGATTTACAAGAGCAAATATACTGAATAAGATGTCCAATTACCTGTGAACCTTATGAAGAATTCATTTGCGGCAGGTATGTGTGCTGAGCCCAAGTCCATGGGTGAATGGGAGCTCTTCTGGAACAACAGATTATGTGGAAAGCTGTATATATCTATTGGTGCAATATCTATTGTATGTTGCCTGTTGTAGCACCACCCTTCTCCAGAGCTGTCCCTGCTGTCAGTGTGCAAGCTGGCCTTATTGTGAAGCTCACTGTATTGTTTTAGCTGTTTAGAAAATGCTGAATGGTTTGCTAGTGGAAAGTGTTTGCACTGCATTACCCATTCTCCTGGGTCAGGTTAGGACAGTTTTACATATGTATTACCTTAAGTGAGTATCTGAGAAGTACACGGGGGAAAAAAAGATGTATCCTCTTATTGCCCGAAATTAAAGATTCATTACATCCGACAAGCATTACTGTATGTTAGGAAGCATGCTAGCGTGAAACTATAAGTACATATTGTAAAAATCAGTCAGGTGAACCCTATGCAAAACATTTTATTTTGTGCTTATGATTATCATTTCTTACACAATTCATACACACTATCTTATATGGCCCAGCCATACATTTTAATGCTAATTCTCAAAATGCACAATACGTCTAGTAAGCTATAAGCACCTAATAACACTGTCTTACTGCATTTCAGTGAGAAATTTCTCACAAACTTTGACACATGAATTCTAACATCATTTGAAACGCGGATGACTTGCCTTCAATCAGGCAAAGGAGAGGATACTGTTAGCACCACACATCATTACACTGTAACTGTTACTCACTCCATCCAAATAACTTAAATGTCCTAAATGATAGTACAAAACAGGTGAACAAATGAACAGATGTCCGTTAACATGTGGTTCTTCTTCAATGGTGCAAACACTGAAGTCCCATGAAACACTGAGAATCTCAGTAATCCTCCTCCTCCTCCTCCTCAGGCACAAGCTCAAGCTCATTGTCATCTACTTCATCATCCTCTTCGTCTTCATCCTCATCATCTTCCTCCTCCTCCTCCATATCATAATCTACAGCCGCATTCAGTAGCAGTTTGGTTCGATTGATCTCGCTCTCATCATCAAGGTTAATATGAACCTTAAACAAAAGAAGGCAAATAATAAGCATATACATGTTGAGCACTTTTAAATTAAAAATACTAAAAAGTGCAAACTAAGTGTGCAAGACAGAACTTTAAAACTGTTGTGAGAACAGGAGACAAACTTATTTTAGTCGAACTACACATTTTTAAATAATACAGTCATGTTGGAAAAATGGTCTGAAGCCATGTAAAATTATGCATTTGGTTTGTCCATGCAGTAGTACGTCTCTGTGAGTTACTTGTAATAGCTTTTTGAAAATATGAAGCACCTATCAGAATCAGAATCACAATACTTTATTGATCCCAGAAGGGAAATTGCTTTTTGATACAGTTACACTGCTCAATAAAGTTATTGAAAAAAGAATAATAAACAGTAGAATATAGAGGGTGTAGAGGGTGACTGGTTGCGTCTTAAAAGTGATTACTAGCAACTTTCTC
>JAVQJD010066183.1:0-82452 GCA_036023655.1 Nannoperca australis | reverse complement strand
CCTCTATTTTCTACTGTTTATTATTCTTTTTTCAATAACTTTATTGAGCATTGTAACCGTATCAAAAAGCAATTTCCCTTCTGGGATTAATAAAGTATTTCTGATTCTGATTCTGATTTTTGTCTAAAAGGTTTCTTAGTGACAAATGACTACAATTAGACATGTGCAGAAATCTCTGTGTGTTTGTGTGCATGCTTTTAGCAGGAGTCTCTGCAAATCTAGGGGCAGATAGGGGCACAGATTCAGGGGACTGTGTATACTGTCTCTCTCTATCATTGACTGCTGCCGCAGGTGTGTTTCTCTTCATCATTAATGCACAAAGGAGTTAGAAAAATAGATTCTGGGTGTTTTGTCTTGGGAGTCGGTTGTTGTCTCAACATGAGGACTAAAGACGTGGCTGGTCATTGAGAGACTGAAAAGTAAGAATTCGTCAATCAGACAAAATATTAGATGTGTTGAAACCAGCTCTTTGGGTAAGGAGTAAGAAAGTACCAGCAAGCTCAGCTTTGCAAATGACCTGGTAGACCATGGAAGACCAACATGCTGGATGACAGAATTGGACCAGCTGTCCCACAGATCAAGAACATTCTCCAGGATGTAGGCGGAGATGTGCCAAAGACACGGGCATATAACTTCAGGTTATGGAACACCCTCTTGTGATCCTCAAGAATGCAAAGATCCGGTTGAACCTGCAGAGTTCTGAAACTAAAAGACAGATGAGACAAACATCAACCTGTTCCAGTCTGATGGAAAGTACAACTTCCACTCATTCAAAACACTGCTGTCAGAGTTAATGAGAGCCAAGAGAACTGAGCACATTACTCTTGTTCTTTAATATTTACACTGGCTTCCAGTTACTTTTAGAATAGATTTGTGCTGCTGCTAGTTTATAAATCACAAAATATAAACCCCCATAGATTTTTAGGAAGCAGTCAACTGGTAGAATCTTGAGTCAAAACTAAACAAGATGAAGCTGCTTTTTGCTACTATGCTGCCCACAAATAGATCCAGTTTCCTGAAGATCACAAATGCACAACTTTAGCCACTATTAAATCTAAACAAAATTCTCTGCTGTTCTCCTGAACAGCATTTAAAAATGTCAATTTTTTTTGCTCTTTTTGTTGATTATTGTTTTTAATGTCATTTTAATGCTTTTCTTTGCCTCTGTAAAGTACTTTATATTGCCTCTGTGTTGGAAATGTGCTATATGAATACAACTGCCTTGCCTACCAGAAGAAGTATCCGGTGATGTATGTGAGACGTACCATCAAGCAGTCTAATTATTAAGTCTTTCTTGCTGAGCTTGAATACACTTGCATGAAATACATACCTTCATGGAAAGATTGGGGCTTTTATTTAGATGCTTTGGCATGATGATCCAAAGTCTTTGTAAAGGTTTACTGTACCTTCTCACTCTCTGGGTTATATACAGTAAGTGTCCTGGATTTGTACTTTGCTACATCTAGATCTGTCTGACTCATGACAGCCCTCCGGTTCCTTCCCAAATTCCCCAAGGCCAGGGTTTTGTGCCATAACCCAATTCTCTGGCACATTCCCCAAGCTGGGAAACAGAAGAGAATTCCACATAAATGAAGACCATATTCTGTTTTCTTTCTCCTGACCAGAGTTGTGGAAACGGAATGTTATCAGAAAGTTCACTGTGTGTGGTTTAGCGGTCACATGACGCATGCATGGTTTCAAGGTATCATTTGGGGGTTTTCTGTGTAGGACCTTACAACTTACAAGCAAGTCTGGTGAATCTGATGTTGCAGTGTGAGTTCGTATGATCATGTATTGTTATTTACTTTAAATAGGAAGTCAAAAATTGAAATGCATGGTATAAAATCTCCTTGGATACATTGGTTTGGCATAGCTGGTCAAGGCAATAAAATGGATGTGTGAAACCCAATAGTAGGCCTCATTTTATTAAATCCAACTTTTTTCTCATTGCATTAAGCAACATATTTTACTACTTAAATTGGTAACCTCAGCAATTACATTATATTTTTTCTGGACCTACCAAGTTTTTCTACCAGAGAATCTGCGGTATCCCAGATTGCTGTAATCATTTTTTTATACCTCTGTTTTTCTCCTGTCTGACATAGTTTCATATCATAATATCATGTGGGTTAATTTTGTGCCTGTAAATATCTGCTTGTGTAGTGTTGATCATAGCTGCCCCTGATCTTGTAAGCAGAGGGAAAGGTAATACACCTCAGGAGTATTCCAGCTGCCATTTTGTCACGTTTTTCTTGGCCTCCTCTTATGTTTTATAAGAAAACATGGGTGTCCAAAGGATCTGTAGATTCATTACCCCTGGAGTTCTGTGAAGCTACTGTGGTGGGGACTGGAGAAACAATAAACAGGTGGCATTAACATCTCAGAGGCTGCAGATATGTAAGCCTTTAAAAAAAAAAAAAAAAACACATCTGATAAGGTTAAGAAAGTCAAGCACAGAAAGGAAGTGGATATCAACTGTGATGTAGAGCCACTAACATGAAAACCTTTTTCACTATTGACAAAAGCCACACTACATGCTCTTTATTCCTGTCCTATCCTCTTAAAGACAAGGTTGAAGTTTATTACTCTCTGTATTAGTGGGACACAATTTTCTGACCGTTTGTCAGTTACATTTACACCCTAAACCCTAGCAGCATTGTAGTTAAGTATATAGAGCAATGATATGCAGGACAGAGGTGATCTGTCATGTCACAATGGCAGGTTTGACCTCACATTATTTCACTTTATTACAGTGTACAGACTACTCCGTCCCATTGGCCCTTTTACTCTTTCATGCTTCAAAGCTTTACCTTTACTTGCCTTTAATTCCTTGACCTGAATCAGCAACATACCAGAGGTGTTTCCTCTGCATGTGGAGAAGGGCTTGAACAGGGTACTAAGGCTCAGCAGAAAGATTTATGACCAAGTTGAACTTTCCACCAAACAGAACATCAGTCTAAGGTGAGGATCATCGCACTAAAGTCAGCAAGCGCCTTCCCTTATGAGTAACAGCTGATGCCCCATGCTTCACAGTGAGTGGTGGTATTGAGATTTATGCAAAACCCACATTGTGGTAAAATCAGCCTTGTCAAAATGAGCCAGTCAGAGATTAGATTTAAAATAACAATTTAAATTGGACAATAAAGTTGGAATTTAACTTTAGACCCATACAAAACACAGGCGAGAGACAAACCCATGGGTTGATCTTTAAAAACAATTTCCATTCCAAGATACTGGTGATCTTGGAGTTGTTATTTTCATCTTGCATTAGAACAAAAATGTAAGTGGTTAGCCAAAACAATAAGCATAATAGGTAAAGCGACTACTAGAGACTGATAGAAATGATCTGGATGGACTACGGCTAAACCAAAAACTGTTGCACAGACACAAATCCAGGAAATCTGCCTCCAGATAAAAATAATCTTGCTGGGAGGTTGACCCCTGGTTGGCACCTATGGTTTAAGTGATTATTAGGACTTAAGAAATAGAGTTTTACAGAAGCTGGGTTATGAAAGGCATGGAGTGAACAAAAATACCCTAAGGACTAAACTGGGATTTGTTGTGCTGCATTGGTGATGTAAATGGAAACTCCTGGCTGAGGCCTAACTTCGATTTTGGAACAGATCGTAATTTATGTAGGGATAATGGAGTAATTTGTCTTTATTGTGTTTACAAACAAGGGTGTTGGATGGTTCAAATGTTCTTCCGGCAAAATTACACATTTTGAATAACTGTGAGCAGCTGAGAAATTAAAACTTTTGGCTCAGATGCTCAAATGGCATCAAAAAACATAGGCCAAAACAAATTTCTTTGTATCTTCAAACTCAGATTTTTATTTTGTCACTGTCTATCTTATTACTTTTGACTGAGTTTAAGATGGATTAATGGGTGAAGGTGGATTTTTGGATAATCTGGTCATTTATCGATTATTTTGGTTGATTGCTGAGAGCAAACGTGATAAAAGGAAAGATGTATGAGTATGGTATTCTTGTCTGAAGTTTGAAAGAAAACTCACAGTTCTAGCCAGCTGTTTTGGATCAGCACTGCCACATTTCACTAGATGTTCCCATCTGTTCTTCATTTTTGCTATTATTAAAAATCATATAGAAATTCATATATGACAGCACTTAGTTAAAAAATCTATTCTTCTAGCTATATATGTAACAGCTGTAATTTCCATGAATTAAAAGCACCAGATTCTTCAGCTTATTTGCACGGAAGGGAGGTTTTGAGATTGGATTTTAGCTCAGCTGGACGAGCCTAGTGCACACTGCTGAAAAGGTATGTTCTTTACTACTGTGGACACTTTAGTTATGACCAAACCAAACATCAAAATTGAATTTAAAGCCCTCTTTATACTAGCCTTTTCTGATTATTTATGTCAGGGTCTAATGTATGGTTAATTGTTTGATTAGTGGTGGGTGGCTGAGAAAGAAAAAGGAACAGCAATCAGAATAGGAGATGCTAATCTACCCATTTATTTTGCTTTTCACAGGAATCTGACTGACTGATCTCTGTTCCTCTCACAATAAGGTGTGTGCTTAAAGAATAAGTAAAGTATCATTGAAAAATGACCTTATAAATGTAACTCATTTAATCAACTGGGTATAGATTGAATTGTTATGACACATTATCATTCAGAAATAGGGAAGAATCCCTAACCCTGTACCCCAGCCCATCATGGTTTTATTACATTTATAACAAGCAAAGGATACACGAGACATGTAGGCTACCAGCTAATTTATTCAAGGTGAGTAATTCACACTAAAACAAGACAGGCTCCTGTCACCAAGTAACATAAACAGATTACATACAATCCATAACCATTAGCTGATGTGTAAGGGCGTTGTAAATGCAGGGCAGTGTGTTTTCACAATGTGCCATAGAGGGTCTTTCTTGAACTTCATAGGAAGAGGTCAATTGGTCAAACTCTCTCCACTCCAGACTGTTTTCTTTCAAAATATTCCTGAGACGGTGAATCACTGGGTGCAGCCACTGAGCCATTTGTTCATCGGGCAAGTTCTGTCATCTTAAATCATACAGAAAAGTTCAACGTTTGCAACATGAATCCATTCATGTTGGTGTTGTCAGTGTATTATTTTATTGGTGGATCTCATTAAATATTAGAGAAATAATTTAAAAAACATATACAAAATAATATTTGTGTTGATTTACCATCTGATACTTTTGGTTATGTGAGAATATCACTTAGAGATAGTGGGTATAAAGGGAGAACTTTATCTACACTTGTTTGTTAAAGTTAGAAATTACTTATAAGTAAATGAGTAAATGTGTTAATTCCTTTGATTAAAAAGGGAATATCTATTGCTGAAAGACAAATCTAACATAGCACATTGAAGGGAAACGTTTTTTGGCACCATTCTACTCAGTTTGATGAGGTTTTGGCGCCACTATGTGGTGATTTTATAGTAATATTGAGGGTTTATAGGTGCAACGTTTTTCTGTGTTTTAAGATATAAGCGCAGTAGTTAAGCTCAGTTTACTAATACTGTTAACTCGATACTGTAACTGTAAACTCAGAATTGTAGTCTGATGTATTAAGATTAATTGCTTTATTTAAACTACAATACATTATAATAAAATGTGGACGTCATTTACGAATCATCAGTAAAGGAAAATGTTGTTTGTGTGATATATTTTTCAAATTTGTTAAAAATAATTAATAAACGTACATACTATACTATTTATTGGTATGGAATTTTACTTTGTCATGTTTCTATAATTCGTCTGGGGATTTCTCAGTTCTCTTGAAGAAGAAAAAAAATACAATCAGTAATAATTATGACTACTGCTCTTTTATAAGAGTACGTTTTTTAAGAATAAGCTTCTTTTAATACTTTGAATATTAAACTAACCTGACAGTTTAGGTCATCAGTGGGCTTACTTTAAGGGGGTTGAATTTTGGTTTAAATGTGCCGCTGAGTGCCAAGGGACTTAATCAACCTGCAAATTACCTGTGGCTTCCAAATGCTACGGAGGGCTACGGAAAGCACACTAGGACATTCTAAACATATTGGTGATGAGGTTACCATGACAACTGTTATCAAACACCGCTAGGACTAGCTAACTGCTAAAAAGCGTTAGACTTCACTAGTTACTTATACGCACATGTTTTTTATATAGTTGTTGTTTTCTAATATTCCATAGCGTGCCTCCATGTCAAAGTATAAGGTAAATAGAAAGCACGGTGTATATTTTGTTGTCTTGTAGGCTTAATTGGACAAAATAATGTGATATAGCATCGGTTGATTAGCTCGCGTTATAACAGGGTTCCAACTACCGCGTAGCCATAAATTAAGAGACTGCAAAGACTACATAGCGTTATACCTGTTTGGAATAATTAGCACGTAATTAGGTCGTAGGGTTACGGTTAGTGTTAACTAACGTTAGCTAGAAATTAGCAAACCAGAGGCTAATTGATGTGTTTGCAGCAACAACAACAATTAGGCTAAATCTTTGTTTGCTTTCATCACCTTTGCAGACATCTGGATACAAAGGGTCATACGACTATAGCAAAAGTGAAGACAGGTGAGGGTTGTTCCTTAAGCTGATTGTAAATACACAGTTAAGAAGCTACTGGTAACAGTCACTGTGTCTCCTCAGGGAGGGAAGGAGTTGCGTGCGTTACAAATGCGGCCTACTCAACACCATACAGGATGTCCTGCGGCAAAGACAAGGTTGGGTTGAAGGCAAAGAGTGAGTAGGGTTGGTTGTCTGTTCATATCACATCAGCTTCTCTGTCGTATTTGTGGCTTGAATCTGGCATCTACTCCTTTTTCTCGCAGTGATGGAGATTGGGACTTCAACTGGTGTGATGTGGGCTGGCTCAGGGAGAATTTCGATCACTCCTACATGGAGGAACATGTAAGGATTAACCACTTTCGCAACCATTATGAGGTGAGGCAGCATCAGTCTAGCATGCTTTGTGTATAATCTTGAGAGATCAACAGAAATAAGCATACATCATGTGGTCTGTTTTATGTTACAGCTGACTCGCAAAAACCTCATGGTGAAAAACCTTAAAAGATACCGGAAAAATCTTGAAAGGGATCTTGGCCGCATGGAGGCATCCAAATGTGATTTTTTCCCCTGTACGTTTGCACTGCCCAGCGAATATCATCTCTTTGTAGAGGAGTTCAAAAGAAGCCCTGGCAGCACCTGGATCATGAAGCCGGTTAGCTAAAATAGACCACAGATGTAATCCAGTTCAAATATATTGATCTTTAATTCAGTATTTGGATGACCCCAGAAACTGAAGTTAAGTTAGCACTATATTGCATTTAAGTCCTGAAAAATTAACTGGTATGTTTATTTAGGTCGCAAAATCTCAAGGAAAAGGTATTTTCCTGTTCAGGAAACTGAAAGACATCATGGATTGGAAGAAGGTAATGTATATTTTTTTTCCATCAAGCAATTGGGTGTAAATTCCTAAAAACAGACATTGTACATACACACCTTCATCATTCAGACTGATAATATTGTGCTTGCACAGGATGGCACCCGCTCAGAGGAACAGAAGGATGCAGCTCAAGTGGAAAGCTATGTGGCACAACGGTATATAGAGAACCCCTACCTAATTAATGGTAATAATTTAATGAAAAATACACTTTAATTGTAAATCCAATTCAGAAAAATCATCAGATGTGCTAACAAATAAATGAAAAAAAATACTAATAATGAACAAAATGTGACCAGGAGGATGAGTGAGTAAATAGAGCCTTTATATATATTATATACTTTCAATGTTTTTTGTCCCCACAGGAAGGAAATTTGATCTGAGGGTCTATGTGCTGGTCACATCAGTACGTATTGAACCTTGTAAATCACAGTGTTCTATACTGCATGTGTGAATCAGTGTATGTGCCTATGTTTTGTATGTGTGGTTGTGTTTCAGTATGTTCCCTTGAAGGCCTGGCTGTATCGAGATGGCTTTGCTCGCTTCTCAAGCACCCGCTTCTCCCTCAGCAGCATTGATGACAAGTGTATCCTTTCTTTTTGCAGTCATAACATTTATTCTCCATTCGCTTGAATGTTGATATGTTGATGTGATAATCCAGTTCTGAGTTTTTAGAACCAACGTGCCAGTCATCCCCTTTCAAGTTGAGCCTTTATCTGGGGAAATATTCAAGCAAAGTCCGTTTTAAATAGCCTGATTTGACCCAATTTCCGAGGCTGTTTTCATCCACATCCCTGTGGAAGGCGTGATTACGTCATTAAAGTTCCCAAATTCTACTTAGTGCCCCTTTCAGACATGCACCTCACCAATGTGGCTGTTCAGAAAACAGCGCCAGATTATGATCCTAAAAAGGTGTGTCATTCAAGACCACATATAAGTGTATATTTATGATAACTTTATGATATTTGAGATAACTTTGTTATGATATGGCGCTATATAAATAAAATTGAATTGAATTGAATTGAATGTCTGTTTTTTATAAGATGTATCTCATTTAACCAATTCTCTCCCCTCTTTATTCCTGCATTATTTTATTCATCTCTAAATAGGGATGTAAGTGGCAGATGCAGCAGCTTCGAAGATACCTGACTGCGAAACATGGCAGAGAGGCGGTAGAAACCCTGTTTACAGAGATGGATAACATATTTGTCCGCAGTCTACAGAGTGTACAAAAGGTCATTATAAATGACAAACACTGTTTTGAGCTCTATGGGTACGACATTCTACTGGATCAGAACCTCAAACCGTAAGTGCTAATATAGTCTACACACGCACACACACACTATGCGCTGGCCAAAACTGTGCATCACCTACACATATTCTCATGGCAAACTTGCACTAAGGTTCACAAATAAGCATAGGAGAGAAAATGCACAGACAATCAAACATGGCTAGTGTTAGGCTAGTAACCTCATAGATCTTCACGGCATATCTGAAAAGCTGACAGGCATGCAATAATCCAGCTGTTAATAATAACACACACTAATCACAGTGCATCTCTCCAATGCAAATACTTTATTGAACAGTTTGATGTTCCTCTCAGATTGGCCCAATGTCGGCTCAAAAGGCTATGTAAATGTTTGGTGAATGTCATCGCCCTCAATGTCTTTGCAGGTGGTTAATTGAGGTGAACGCCTCTCCGTCACACACACCCAGTAGTCAAGAGGATTACGAGATGAAGTGCCGGCTGCTGGAAGACACTTTGAATGTTGTTGATATGGAGGGAAGGTAAAGGCCTCTTTCTGAACCTTTTTGTCATCAGGGAACGAAGTGTCTCTTCATTGATTATAGTTATCACATTCTTTATTGCCATTCACTAATCTACACACATTTGTGTGGGAAGTAAAGGTTTTGTGCCCTGGTTAAACATGGGTGGAAAGAAGCTCTTTTGAGAAACACTTTAACAGATTGTGTAACAGCAACAATAAACAACTTGCTACCATTTTCCTCAGATCACAAGCTGAATGCTGTACAAAAGACGATAAGATGTATATCTTTCATCTATCAGCTTTCTATGCTGCATTCCAATTGAACTGTGTTTTTTTTTCTCATTAGGTTGACTGGCAAGGAGAAAAGGGTGGGTGGCTATGATCTCATGTGGAACGATGGGCCCGTGTATAGAGAGGATGTCAACCAAGAAACATTTGGCAGTTCGTGTTTCACTGCCAACACTCACTTGGGTAACCTGACGGTGCTGCAGACGCAAACTTTTTGAATTGCAAGGCATTCTGATAAATGGGCAAAAATATACATTCAATTAAGACCATGGTATTTGATCATTATATTATTACTAATCCCTACGAACATATACCTGCTCTTTGTTGCAGGGTGTGTGAATGACAGAGAGAAGCAGCTTCGCCAGCTGCTAAAACCATTTCCAGGCCAGAAGAGGATGTAACACACATCATTTTTATGTCCCACCATTATAGTACTTGGTACATGTCTGGGAGAAGGCAGGCTCCTGGGAACACAAATAACTGAAAGATATTAGCAACATTTCATACAGAATGAACTCTCTGTGATGATGTGATTCGATTCCAAGCACCTAGGTTAAAATTTGAATGTTGAAATGATTGAAAAATTACATTTTCCTACGGCTAACCATGTAATACTTTCAATTGCAGAGTTCAAAGTCTAGTATACTGGTATAAAATGTTTTGCTAATGAAAGCAATAATTAGCATTAGGGATTTTAGCAGTGTCTCAATATAAAGACAGCTGTGAACTGTGTACCATTTCTTCATGTGTTCCAAAGAATGGCAAACGGACCAATGGCGCTTGAGTGCAAAACATTTATTTCTATGCCTTACAAATACTCGCATTCAACACTGAGAAAATACATACCACAATCTTTCTGCGTGTGTGTCAACATAATGTACACGTTGATAATAACATCGCCACTCCCAGCCCCTCATCTATGGCTTGGATACTTCACATGAATATTAAGTAAAGAGGTGCAATCTGAATACATAATCACACTATTTACATTAGTGTTCCCATGAATCAAGTGCACATGGTAATTCACAACAAACAGATAAGACACTAATGTAAACACAGTGTTGTACAGACTTCAAGTATGCAGTGGGATACGGAGGTGACGTGTATAACATTACCATGTTACAGCCTAACAGCTATGATGTGTTGAAATTCCATGGTATCACGGGAATGGCCGATGGTACAGCACAGCAGACATTAAGATACATTCAGCTCTTTCACTAAATATTTTCTTTTTGTGCATTACAATGTAAACATAACAATGACAACGATGAATTCAAGTCATCTACAACACTTTTCATAAATATAACTATGGTATATAAAATTTGGAAAAATATGCTTTTACATTCGTAGCAAACATTACACTTCGTCTTCAATGATAGAAAGAGCTCGGCTCTATGCAAAATACAGTATATTATCGTAGACGAAAATTCAAGCTATTCAAACATGAAAAGCCCTTGTAAAGCAAAATCTGAAAACCATTGCACAAATATTTCTGAAACATTATTGCGCCTCCTTCCTTTTCAGCCAAAGATGCTTTAACTGAATGTTTGTCTTAAAACACCAAAGAAAAGATAAAAAGCAACATCAAGAAAAGTAAGAGCAATGAATACAAATACATTCCAACATCAAGTTCTCTACTAGTAACGGCCATGGTTGTATTCGATGACTAAAAGGTAATGACCTGTGTGAAACTTCACTATGGAGTACTAATGCTGAAAGCTATCCAGTGGTACAGTATATGCTTATTTTAGGCCTATTTCAACATTAGTAGCATACCGTGAGATGACGGTGCAGTGCAGCAGAGTTCATTTTACATAGAAGCCGTTTTTAGAATCCTCGCTGTGTTTCGGGTCACAATGAGCCGTCTGTGAAACCACTGTCCAACATCATGACTGTATACTTACTTTACATTTTGAATGAGCAATACACAATATGTATAATTTCTGTTCTATTTGAGTGTTGTATTGTGCTTTATTAGCACTGCTGTTTTATCGCTATTCTAGCTGCTGATACACTTGTTAGTTTTGACCTTTTGAAGGCTGTACACCACTGACTGATTTAGACTGCTGTACAACAGTTACGACATGTTAGTATTACACAGATTACACAGAAAGCAGGCATAGGTTCAAGCTCCTGTACCAAGTAACCACTAAGTAAAGCACTATACGTGTAGGTCTATATGACTTATTTTGCAACAAAGTGCACATTCTTTGTTTTGCCATTCTGCTTACTACTAAGTGGAGGTTTGGAGAGAGACTGCGGCTCTTTAGCAGCTCTTTTTGTGGCAGTTTTAGAGGCTTGACCTCCTGCCTCTGTCCTCTGCCAGTCCTTCTCCACTCTCTTGGAGGTGATGACCTCTCTCTTATTTGCAGCAAATCCCCGCTTCTCCGCACCAGCCGCTTTAATGCCACCGGGCTCCTTTTTAACATCTGTCTCGGAGTTGGCTCTGACGCGGCTTTTCCTCACCTGACTTCTACTGTTTGGGTTGGTTCCAGATTCCTGGGTTTGCTTACGGGCATTGCCTGCGGCCTGCATGTGCCTGAGATGACTCCTTCCTGCTGGGGGGCTAACTGGGGTCTGGGCTGCTGTTGCTGCTCCTCCTCCTCCTACTCCTCCTCCTCCTCCTCCCCCTTGTCCTCCTGGGCTCCTACCTTCCGTAGAGGTTGCTCGGGTCTCACTGCTGCTCCTCTTCGCTGGAGCACCAGGTTTGGCTCTTCGCTCAAGCAGCGGGCTGAGACGCGAGTGCCGCTGGTAGGCATAGGCGGAGCAGCTTCCGTTGCACAACGGGTAGCGAATGTGACAGTGAGGGCAAAGTGGAAAGCGGGAGTGCTGGTGCTGGGCTGAGGCAGGTGATGGGGGGTTGTTGACGGGTGCAAATGGGAAGGCTCGCTGGCTGTGCCGCAGCCCTTTTGGGGAGTTGAGTCGAGATGGCGGAGCGGTGTGAGGCCTGGGCGGGTGAGCGGTGGTGGCAGAGGGGAAGCCCTGTGGCTTTGAACGGCTCCCAGGCGGACGGTTGCTCTCTGCTTGCGCCGTTTGGATCTGGAGCCACTCCAGCTGCAGCAGCCTCTCCAGGTACTTCTCCAAGTGGCCTACAGGCTTGGGCCGCGGGGCGCCACGTCCCTCTGTATGAAGAAACACCGCCAGCTGTCGCAGGCTCCAGCTGTTGAAAGGAGGAGGCAGAAAGTCTGGGTAACCGTAGCTGGGCGTTTCGCTCTCATCTTCATCACCCAGAGTCCCACAGGGGCCTGGGAATTCCGGGGGAAAGTCACTAGTGTTGATGACCTCGGCCCGGAGGTTGAGGTGAGGAGGGGTGCAGGGGGTGCAGGGAGAGGGCAGTACAGGCAGCCTCTCAGAGTCTGACAGATCACTGGCGCTGTCAGTGTCAATATCCTTCTGGTGGTAGTGGTGCTGTAATGACTCCGGGGTGGGGGCTGGCGAGTGTGTTAAGGGGTACGCTGGCAGGTGTCGCAGCCCTGATATTGGGGAGAGAGGCAGGGAGAGGGCTCGCCGATTTTTCCCCATCCCCCCACGACTCTGGGGCAGCTCGTCGCTGATTTGTGACATCCGTTGATTTTCGCGTCTCTCCTCTTTCCTGTGGACAGATGGGTGTTTGCGGAGTTGAGGTCTTAAATCTCCTTCTTCCTCGGGGCTGTAAAGAGACAGACGAGTGCAAGGAAAAGCTTTTAGGGATCCACTGTACCTGAGGCTAAGCATTCAGTAAGAGTGCAAACCCTTCTCCACACATACCTGGAGAGTTTGCTTGTATTCCGTGTAGTGGCAGCTTTGACCCTGCCGCCTTTTGACTGTGAAATACCCTGTTGAAGTCGAAGTTTTTATTATTCTTGATGAACTGAAGTACATAGCCCACTAATACATGCTGCAACACTGACATCCTTTAATCATTCCGGCCCAAGGACTATAATGTTGAAACATTATCTCTTTATTTTACCACAATGCCATTCACTCACGCTCTGCACTCCTGTCAGTGCGTCCTTATCCTGACCTGGTCCTGGGAGGCCATTTTTCATTTGGCCCACTGCTTTCTTCATCTTGTTACCCTTCTTTGAACTGTGGAAACACGACCGTGGGTACGTCACTGGCTCGCCTCTAACTTATATCCGAGACAAAACATGACATGTTTAATTTTGTCGCAGATGTGTGACCGTGAAACGAGACCTACCTGGTTACTGGTCCGCTATTCTCTGTATTTTTTACCCGAATCTTCTCTTTGGAGACGACGCGTTTCAGTGTCGTGGATGCTGTGCGCTCCTGCATGATGGGGCCCATGTTGCAGGTCGCCAGATGGGATGTCGTTTTGAATCCAGCGCAATTAAATGACACGGTAGCTAAAGAACCCAACCGACATCTCGGATCAGATACTCTATTCTCAGAATGAGGCTAAAAACACCAATTTTCTCAAAAGTGCTGCAATGCATCATGCGCAGATGTCGAGAGTCGATTCTCCGCTGCAGGTTAATCGCGTCCTTCAGTTTGTCGTCGACTCGCCTCTCCGCTGGACAACAATTCAGCGACTGTTTTACTGAATAGGTGACAGCAGACGCATCTCCTTTTCGGCCGTCATCTTCCTCGCCATTAAAAATGTAAGACGGTCAAACAGCGCGTACGCTTTGTTTGGCTCGCAGTCCCAGGCAGATAGGTTTGTTTACCTGCTGCTGACTGGCTCGCCGCGCGCGTCAAAGTGGGCGTCAGAGGTGCATCATGGGACTTGAAGTAAAAGCGTACGAGCCGCTCTTTCAAACGAAATACGCCAAGGCTCTTTGACGAGTCTACTATTGATACATAGTGACAACACGAGCGGGGACACAGACAACGACGTGCTTGAGGAATTAAGTTGAAAATAATGCAAATAAATGTAACGGTTAATGTTAAATTACTCCATCTCCCGTGCAACGTCAGTGGTGCTCTGGTCCGTCGGCAGCTTCCTGTTAACTGCGCGCACGTTAGCTGATCTTCACCGACTGAACGCTGCGGACATGTATGTGTGTTGGAGAGCCGTGAAGGCGGTTGCCAGTTACAAATCAGGTTACGTGATTGCGGCCAGTTGCGAAGACTCCGTGACGCACGGAAACGCGCAGCTCCAATAAATACTACTTTAAATGGAGGATCGAGCTTCTAAAGGCTGCATCCAGCTGCACACATAACGCTTCATATCAGTATATGGTGAGGTGATGGTCGAGGTCTCATTTTATTAAACCATATTAAAGGCAATTTTAGTAATGCTTCAAGTGCTCACAAAGAGTAATAACAGACCGTATGCATTCAGGCACGTACTTCCAGAGTACACGCCCACTTTAGCTGTGACTGTCTGTCTTCTGTAATTTGTCGTTCTCGTTAAATTTGCCACATACTGCATTTTTAGGTAAAAAGAGTACACTTCTGTGTTGCCGCTCGGTCCTTATGTGTTGATAAGAATACATTTTGGGGGATGAATGTGACATAATTAAGCTTCACAACTTGCTTTACAGGTGAGCAGGACACAAGTTCTCACAGGCCATGGATAGACGGTGGTTTATTGGACATGAGAGGATTCCCTCTACAAAATCCGAAGAGCAGACGTCCAGCTCTTACAGCAGTGTCTCAAGGCCCTGCATGACTATCAACCTGACTGAAATGCTTCGAGCTGACAGACCTAATGCAGTGAGGAAGCCAATTCCAATCCGCCCCCCAAGCCCCAGAGTGTCTCTGCCAAGGGGCCAAGAGTTCCGACGCTGTCTCTCCTGTGAACCCACGCCCAAACCCATCATCCGACAACGCTCACTCTCTCTGCCCTCCTCCACAGAGAAGAAGAAGCAATGCACAAATGCTGGTGTGCGCTTTGTAGATTCTTTGGGGCTCGACTTGGAAGACATCAGGCTTTTCGAATCTGGAGAGGATCCATTTGTACCACACCATGTTACCTTCAGATTGTTGATGGGCGCAGAGTTGGCAGATGGAAGGCATCTGGAGATATCTTTGCCATACTTGAAGCCAGTTTTTGCCCAGCAACCGGGCGACCAGCCAGGATTCCTGCATCGTCTCCATGAGCAGAAAGTGTGTCTGGAGAGGGTCTTGTGTTTTGAAATGGGTGTCGTTGGAATCACCCAGGTCCTCAATTTGGACTTTGAGAAAGATGTCACAGCTCGCTATTCATTTACAGAGTGGAAGAGCTGCACAGAAACTAAGGCCTCTTGGGTGTCCACCATCACCAAGTCCTTGGAAGGAGGAGGGGGCCAACTCAGTTATGATACATTTCGTTTCCACCTGCCTGTTCCTCCATTCCTGCAGCCAGGAGCAGTGTTACAGTTTGCCATTCAATACAAAGTCTGTGGGGCGGAATACTGGGACAATAATGATGGAGAGAATTATCAATTAGTTTGCCATAACTACAAGCTCACTGTGCCCAAAGAATGTGAGGATAGCATGGTGCACTTCATTTAGGATGCTGGCTAAACTTAGAAGAAATCTATTTATCAATATCGTCAGTAAGACTTATTCAAAATGTATAATGCATTGTAAAATATAATGTTTATTTTGTTAGACTAGTGCTAAGACAACATTTCTTTGAATCCACTTAGGTTCAAGATAAACTGTTAATTCCGGTAACTAACTAACCAGAGTGGAACTAACTAACACTGGTGCACTTATGCTTGGCGCCAACTTTAGTGCCACTTTTGCGTACTTTTAAAAAATTGCACTGTGTTGTTTGATTTTCGTAGCTATTAAGAAAATGCACTTTAATGTGGAAACATCCAATGGAAGGGACACGCACTAAGCATGACCTAAATACTTGGTCAAATTTAAATTAATACACACCACTCCACAGTTTTTTTCCCCCTGGGTGGGTATTTGACATAAAAATGTTTTATAATGAATTTATACAATACAGAAATTTGGTCTGCTTAACCATTTTTTTCTGTATTCAGAGTTTATTTTTGACTCAAATGTTGTCAAACCAAATGTCCAAACCATGCAATAGATAAAATCGTAATGAGTTTTAATGATTATTTTTTTAACAATAAAGCACAATTATACTTGCAATTGTGTGTGGCTTGTATTATTGTTATTATGATTATTATTTGTAGTAGTATTTATATTCTTATTGAAAGCTCAATTCCCACCTCCTCTTCAAGCTATCATATGCGTATGTGATTCAGTGGTGTTTCTCGTCGCTTTTATGTATTGCAGCCTTTCTGAAAAACGGTTTTCTTGATGAAAAAATAGTTTGTCATTGATTTCCGCTAAATGGGAATACATAAACTACTGTAATCACAACACGGATCTACTGTAAAAAGAACAACTCCCAGCAGATGTCAAAGCTCATGGGAAATGTAGTTCTTGAATACTAACAAATGATTGTGGTTTAATTTTTCGTGAAAGTGAATAATTACTCTAAATCTACTATTCACTACAGGAGTAAACGTCTAATCAGGATAAAATACGTAGATGAATCCCTTTTTGAGAAACTCCGGTGAGTTTTAGGAAGTTATGTGGAACAGAGCGGAGACTGGCGGAAAATAGCGACTTGTCACGCGCCTGCGTGGTGAACGCAAATACTTCGCGCGTTTTTGACTGGTTTAATCGAAAAGCTGTCAAATAATAGGCATCATGTCGTGTTTTTGTGCGATATTTGACATCACAGTAAGTAACCTTGTACGAATAATAACATCCAATATCGTATCCTCAACGATATTCGTTACTCAGTATCTGCTGAACGTTAACTTCAGAAATTAGCGTTAGCTAGGAGAGGTAATGTTAGCTAGCATTAGCTGCTGGTATCGTTAAGCTAATGTTAACTAATCGTCAGTCCCCCCCCGGAGTAAACCACGGAGCGGGGTGGTAATAAATGGTGATAGATGTTGAGCGTCAGTTAGCTACAAATAGTTTAGCTTAGACACGGTAACGGTATGTAACGTTAGTTACATAAAATATCCAAAAAAAGGTTTATGTTAATAGTGTTGATAGATCAATGTGATATGGTCAGCTTGTCAGCGATTACCTAACTTTAGCAGTTATACTATATTATGTTACGTTTCGAAACTCCTTGCTAGTCATAGATTGTAATGTCAACTGCACATATAGTTTGATAGACTAACAAATAACGTTATATTGACTTTCACCTTGTAACACGTGAGGTTCATTCCTGTCCAAGAAGCTTTAAGATTGACAGGTTGATGTGTGCAATTTACATTTACAGTCATAAAGACAGCAGAGGCCAAGTGCCTTGGAAGGAAGAATGTCTTCGGGCCTGGACACACAGGTGGGAATGGAAATCTTTACAAACAGTCCACTCACTTAAAGTAACGTTACTTTCAATATTTGTTGTTGATGTAAGTTACTATATTGGTGAAAATTACACTTTTAACCTTCTTATGTGCAGTTGGAGAAGGTCATTGATGACGTGTTAAAGAGTGGGGATGTCTATGCTCTGGAAGTATTTTTGCAAAGGGACATTTATGGAGGGACCCTGATAAAATGTTCCCAACAGTTTCTCACCAAATTGGACAAACTTGTCAGCAGGGTAAGATGTAGCCCAACACACTCGCTATTATGCCATGACGCGCTGTTGTTTCCAGGTTTAATGGAACCATATCTATATTTATTATGTAGAGTTTGGATCAAAAATACTCTACATCAGCCAGTTTGGGTCTTGCAGTCCTCCATAAGTGTGGAGAAAACCTGAAACCACCTGGTGGTTGTCAAGGGCTGTCAGAAATAATAGCTGATGGCCTAATCAATAAGATAAGTATATATCTAATACATACAAGCATGTATTGTTTGAGTGCTGTATAGTTAAATGTACTTAGTTAATTTAATCTGTTTTTGTGCACATGGTGCAGTGGTTTGAGAAATGCAGGCAATTGTGGATCCAGTGTGGCCCGAAGTGGGATAAGATCTTGTTCAAACTCTCTGAGGACTTCTTTGATGCCTTAATGGTAAGCTACTGTCTAACTGTAAAAACTAATCAGTGTACTACTAATGTTAGTGTCCATAATGTAACTTTCAACAATTTTCCTCTGTTACAGGTGGTTCATGATGCATGCAAAGAGGGTACGCTTGTATATTACATTTCTTTTTTGTGCTCCGTCCTCAGTATGTGTGACCTCTTTAATTAGCCCCTTTCAGGACCAACGTGGAAATTAAAACTAACATGCATATATTCCACATTACATTACTACATGTTGAAATAATTCTGTTCTTCTATAGCGAAGTATAATCTTAAAGTCACAGTATTGCAGCAATGTCTTTGTTTGTTCCACACATAGGAGAGTGTTAAATTCTCCTCACGCAAGTGTCATAATTTGCATTTTGATCCCACTATCACTGTTTTAAGGGCAGTATCAGGTGTTCTTAACATTGTTTTAGGATAATTCTGTTATGTATAGACTGAAAGATGGTAGGAACAGTTTCAGATGGAAGATATTGAACATTTATAATTCAAGATCAGCTTCTTAGAACCACATTAAAGCGTAATATGCAGCACTTTAATGATCCCAGGATATAAAAACCCCAGCATATAAAATAAATGTGTTTTTTGCAGGAACATACAAAGTCACAGAGTCCTTTCTGTATCCTGTTGGCCGATTGGCAGTAGACCCCAGAATCTACATCCTGATCCAAAAAGAGGTTTGGAATAGTTGTAATGTCAACCTTTTTGGAGTAGTATTGAAAACCAAGAGCCAGGTGTTTGCTAGAATAAATAATAAATGACAGTGCTAATAATGTTCTAACAGGCAATTCATAAATTTAACATAATTCTGGACAAAATCCCAGTGGAGCTGAAGAAAGAGAGGAATATCCTATCGTCACAGGAGGCCTCAGATATCATGTATGTCATGGTAGTTTCCTCATAGTAAGGATCATTCTTACTCATTTTATACAGTATCCACACTCTCTTGAACCTTTGCTTGTTATATTTTTACAGGATCAAGCTGGCTGGTCAGATATTAGAGGGCGGTGGTAAGTTTAAAATAAATTTTTTTTTACACCACCTCTCCTCACAAATAGACACAACAAATGTACAACACAGTCTCTTTGTGTCAGATTATGACTTGCAGATAGCCCTGATGGAGGCATTGTGCAGAATGGCCACTCCTGACCAGAGGAAGGAACTGGCAGATCGATGGTTCAGCATGGGGCATGTGTCCAGTGCCTTTGTAAAAATCCGTGACTCCGAGTTTGAGATGGTAAAAGCGGGCCATTTATCCAAGTGCATCACCTCTGCCCCTGATTTGCATTTACATTATGTTGCACTGAACTTGTAATAGATTGTAATGCAAACAGGAGCTCAGCTATTTAGAATTAAATTTAAATGTGTGTGATTTCAGGATTGTCGCAAGTTTCTGAACTTGGTGAATGGGATGCAGGGAGACAGGAGAAGGTACACAAATACCATAACTCATTGCCTGCAAAGACATGGTCTGGGGAACTTGAGGGGTCATTAGGGATGTCACTCAAAACGGGAGTACTTCAACTGTGGGTTATATCCAACCATTGACACTAGAACAATGAGTCGAGAATGAATACGATTGACAGTTTTGGCTGTATTTATGCCTTTCTCCCCAGTGGTATCATGTGCCCTTACAATACATTTCAATCACTGTTTTCATGAAATTCTATACATGTACACAGTATTCTGGGGGCCCTGGATAGGACAAAGGTAGGGAACACATGCAGTGCTGATGGCAGATGCTCACAACTGAAAAACATGTCCTCTTTGTACTATAGCGTGTATTCCTACCCTTGTTTGGAGGTTTATCTGGACAAGTATGAGGTCAGTATCAACAGAATTTCTATGGTTCAAAAAATGCAATGCAATGCAATTAGTGAATGTTCAAAGACATAAAGTGAAAAATCAACACATTCAAGGCAGTAATATAGAACTTATCAAGAAGACTTTGCCTTCTTGGAACAATTATGTGTTAAGATAGAACGCATTTAAGGTGGTTAGTAGATGTGTTGAAAGGATTGTGGTTATGCTGTCAGCTGCTGATGCCCAATGATGAGAAGCTGGACGAATTTTGGATCGACTTCAACCTTGGCAGCAACAGCATCTCCTTTTACTTCTCTTTGGCCGATGAAGATGCTCAGGTACCTCAAGATCATCAGTGAAAGAGAAAATCAAATAGTGCAGCATTTACATAACCAACAGTAGATGTTTATCTGTCAACACCTAAAGTAGAGCGGTTTCCCTTCTCATGTAGGAGGGCCACTGGGAAACGATATGTATCAATGAGAATGAAGTCCAAAGCTACACTGTTACAGGTAATCAAAGCGCAGGAAATGAGCATGTCAATTTAATCAAAAGCGCTAAACTTCATGAAGATGATATCCCTTTTGATTTGCATGTGACTGGCTATGTCTTCTATGAATATGCTCACGTGAGTGTGTGTAACTTTTAATGCAGTGTTCTTTATTTCCAGAGGAGGGCAAGAGGCAAATCTTGCAGTTGAAGCTGTCGGAGGTGGTTGTCGTGGGAGCGGTGGATGGATCGAGTCTTACCATCCACTTCAGCTCCTCCCTGGACATCATGCAGGCTGCTCGGAGCGTCTATGGACACAGCAAACTCAAAGTAGGCAATGTCTTATTCACTCCATCCTTATTGCTTACGATATTAATTAAAAAAAATGTATTTGACAATTTGTATTCACAAGTGTCTCTTCCTGTCAGGGCTTTGTGGGAAAGACAGGCACATCTGTAGTGAAGACCACAGTTAAAATTATAATGGAAGAGAACAGCTCCCAGGTAAACAATGGTTTAAAGTAGGTACTCTCCCAGTACAAGAGGAACCCTGATTGATCAAAGACATGAGCCACTGCAGCCCAGGAAACCGGCATCTCTAAAAACATGTTTAATAGCTTGTAATGCTGTAGCCCTTTAGAAAATTTACCAAAACACGGACAAAAGGACCATCAGTGCAGTCTTGGCTTTATTTAGCTTATATGTAATGGGGGAAATACAACTCTAATTTCACTTGTCAAAGCAAAATATAAAAATCCTGTGTTTGACATTGTGAGTGACGTTGCTATACCAACCACGTTAATGTTCCTATTGGCGGAGCGAATGCTAACCAAAAGAAAAGCCCATAAAGTTATGTAGTTCTTGGGGAAGCTCCCCATTGGACAGTTCCTCTCAGGGAATCCCCAGAACTATTTGGTGCCTATTAATGTCATATTATATCAGAAGAACATTTTAACTAAGCTGTCTTGTGTGTTTGTACTGCACGCTACTCTTCATGCAGGTAGTTCCAGAAAGTCTGGTGTCCCTTGGCGAAAGTGAGAAAAACACTGCCCCTTACCTTTTACCTGCACTATCTACACCCGTACAGGTGAAAGAGTTTTGTACTGTATATTGAATGTAGCAATTAAGTGTGCAATAGATGTGGTAGTGGTGGTTGCAGTAATAATTAAACATCATACAGTTGATGTATATATACAACCAACCATATCAAGTTAAATTTTCCATCCAGATGGTGACCCCAGTCAGGATGAGGATTTCAGAGTCTACCACCTTCATCAGCAGCAGTACAGGAGGAAGTGTACATGGTGCCAGTTCCCTCTCTGCTGTTTTGCCATCAAGTGGGTGGCACTAGAAGCTGTGAAGAATTGCTGTAACACCAGTTATTGTATCTTCTTACGTAAATCCATTCAATTTAAATGCTTAAAATAGTGTTCAAAAAATAAATCATGTTCATTCAGTTTAGGTTAACTCCATATTTTCCCCCTGGTCATCCACTACAAGCCCCCTGCAGTGCCCCTACGCCCCACCAGTTTGAGAACCACTGAATGAAAGAAAGACATGAGAGAGAAATTCATCTCTAAACTATGACATTGTTCTTTTCTCCCTTTAAGACACTCCAGCCAGGGGTAAAGGGAGGCCATCTCTGGAGATGGTTCGTTCATGTGATAGGCAAAGTGAATTTTACCTCGGAGAGTTAAGGACGACTGCTAAGACTTGCAGTCATGGCACAGCAGCTAACAGCGCAATAGCAGGTGGCATGATTGAGCAGGTATGACATATTGAACAAACGGCATTTAACATACTGCACAAGCGGTGTAATTGTTCAAAAAACTAAACACTGTTTTAAGCTCTGAATTGTCAATCAACAGCAAGCCTACCATGACATCACAAAATACAAAATGATATTGTTTTTTGGCTTTTGGAATGTTACCTTAATTTAATGGTGTCTTTCTCACAGAGTGATACGTTTCTACGGAGCACGGCCTCCAAGCAGGCCAATAAGAACAAGGCTGGCAAACACAAAAAGGTATAATCACCAAATGTTTATGTTTTAAGTAGAATTAAGCTTGTATGTATGTGTGTACTTTTGCACAATCTTTCTGAACTGTTTTTAGTAGTAATATTGCTTTTGAATCTTTTTAGCAATTACATGTATTCATTATTAAAATTCAATCTGATAACTCAAGGCCCAGATAATGTTTCAGGCTTTTGGTCCCAACTATTTTGTATTTGGCCCAACAATCCTGTATGTTTTTCATGTTATTTCAGTAAAAGGAAAGTTGTATTTATACAAACTAATATAATGTGCGTTGCATTGTTTGTTTCTGCTTTTCCTACAGAAAATACCAGTGGCAAAAGCAGTAGATCTAGTTCTATCTGGACAAGGAGAAGAACAGTCTCTGGGTATTATATTACCTTTGACTTTGGCGTAGCCCAGAATTACAGCCGCACTGTTATTCAGCACACACTCTTGAACCCACCACTGATCTTTTTACTTACAGAGCCTAGCTTTGTGCCTGACACCCAACCCAGAACTGGGAGAAACATGTAAGCGCTGTGAAAAACCTTCACACTGCTTGCATATGTACTGGCATTGGTAATGTTGTGTGTATTTGTGTTAATACATTAAATATGTATCTAAACATGTTTGTCCACATGCAGATCTTCTAATTGGAAAAAACTGTCCGTTTCTGAAATTCTAATGATGCCCACACAGAAAATCAATTCTCAGCAAAGAACTGGTAAGCAAATAAGTCATCAAATATCTTTTCTAAGATATAACTACATATTCTCTTTCATAGCATTAGTTTTAGGTCTCACATTGGGAACACCTATGGCATGGCATGACCTCATCAGAAGCTAATGCATTCTGTGAGCCAAGATTGGCTGGAACCAAGCACATCAGTGTCAGGGAGGGTGGAGACCCTCCGCCTATAAAAAGGGTCTGACACTACGCTGCCAGTCATTCAAAAATCACTCGCCTCATCCTCGCTACGAATGAGCAAGGAGGGTGGTCTGGTGAGACACTGACTCATGCTACTCAGAGAAATGGGGTTGCGCAAGTAACCTAAAGTTTTGCATATTAAAAGCTTAGTAACACATAAAAAACCTAGCTAGATATAAATGTATGTCATGTAACTTTTGTGTCTAAATGTAATATTGTTTTCTCTTTAGAGCTTCTTTCGAGTTCAGCACAACAAAAGGAGCGCTTGTCCTCAGCTCAGATATCCTCAGTTCCAGTTCTCGGCCCAATCAGCCAAAAGCAACTCCATACCGAACTCACCAAACGCCTGCAGCAGGTCCTTGGTGAGAGGAATCAAGATCCGGCACCTCAAGAGCCAGCCGCACCCCAGAAAAAAATATCTGATATCAGAGAGGACTCTAAAGGCTCTGTGGACCGTGCTGCCACATTGAGTACTCCCAAAGAGCAGCAGGACCGGAGAAGCAGCCGAATCAAAGGGAAGAGCAAAGGCCAGATGTCACTGGAGGCAGATGCTGTTCGAACCAAAGCTCCATCCAAGGCCTCCACAACCAAAGCTCGGGAGGAGAGAATGCCACCAAACGTTAAGGTTGAAACTAACAGGGCCCTTTCAAGCAAAAAGAAGGTGTGAATTCTGTAAACATAATTTCCATTCTAATATATTATAATAATATTGTATATTGTGATTCTCACACCTACCGTCTCTTCGTAGAAAAATGCAGAGGTTGCAGGCAGCATGGTGAAGCTCATCTCTAGCCGTTATAAGAATAACAACCAGTCCACAGCAAAAGATACTGCAGGAAATATCTCTGAGAGCTGGAGTCCTTTTGTCAACAGGTATACACAATGATTGTAGGGCCACATTATGATGTACTGTAGTAAATTGCTGGCACAACTGTGCCACTTATTTATCATTTGTGTTTTTGTAATAGGCCGTTCTTCAATATGAGCTGGTTATCAACTTCCAAAGTAAGTGATTATTACTTGATTTATGGTGAGGAGTTACTTTTCTCCCGCTTGATTTACTAAAGATGATCTTTATCTGCTACAGAGAGATGTATCTGGAGCTGTAAGCCTAACAAAATCCTACAGCAAAACCACAAGCTCTATGAGGCAGAGGTAATATTATTCAGTTGTATTGGAATATTTCTGTGCATTTTAGGATGTATTTAATTTCCTTTTTCTATTTTACAGAAAAGATATTGTTGAATTCAACATTGATGCACCATTGAGTACTTTGGTAAATATTACAAAAATGTTTCAAAATTATACCTGAGTACTTAATAAATTAATTTGTAAATTTCTCCACTGTGAGACTATTAAAGGATTTCAGATTTCTGGTTATTTCTGATATGCCACTGTAGTATTTAAGTCTTTTTAAAAAATGTTTATTTGTTTATTTACTTTTTAGGGAAAGAATAAAACCTACTTTAACTCCTCTGCCATATCAAGCAGGTAGGTCCTAACAGTTGAATGGCCTGTGGACTTATTTGTCAAGAAATGCAACCTTTGAAACGGTAACATCTATTTTATATTAAAATATGTCTAATTTCATATTCCCTATATTGTTTGATAGTGGCATCCATGACTCTTCGGTACTCCTCAGCACAACCAAGAAAGGACAGCCTGTGGAAAAAGTATACTTTCATGGTTCTGTAGTGTTTTTTATTATAGGTATTAAAAGTTGAAGCTGGAAGCTGCGTGCGTGCTTACAGCATGGGAAAGCACATAAATCTTTCAAAATAAGGAAACTTCACTTTTCAAAAGTTACACTTATGATTAGGGAAATAATTATGCAGCAATCTCAATGGAAAAACTTGAGTGCACCATGTGCAAGCCAATAAAGAATCTCTCTGTCTTTCAACCAATCTATCTTGTTTGTTGCAGGAGAAGCGGTATGTGAAGAAGCATCTTTTCAGTGACACAGACACAGAAAATGCCATGACAGAGGTCAGCTGGCTGAGGGATTCGAGCAGGAAACCCAAACCCAAAGTTACCAAATACTCCAGGCCAGCAGCCATCAAGTCTAAAGCTGCGTCACCTCATACTTCATGTGCGTCGTCACATTTCATGTTGCTCCCGGTCTGAAATCTATCACATGAAAACTGGATGTTCATACAATGATTTAAAGACATTTAGTGTTTTCATAAATAGATTGGGCTTTCTGTCATTGCAGATGAAACCCTAGATATACCTCCACCTTCTCACAAACCAGTTATGGTACATTCCAAACCAGATAAGGTAAGGCAAAATATATATATTTTTTGTAAATAATGTGCTTTAAGCCGGTGATGCACTATCCCAGTCAGCCACAGTGTGTCATTGTTGTTTAATCAGAAGAAGCCTGATGTGAAAGAGAGAGCGAAGCAGCCAAAGAAGACCGTGGAGCCAGCAACAGCACCCAGCAGACCACGTGCAGCCGGCAGGAGGCCCCAGAGAGCTGCAGCCGCCTCTGCCAAGAGCTACAGGGAGCCAGACACTGATGACAGCCAGTCAGAATCAGAGAAGCCTCCTGTTTCCAAGGCAAAAGACATCCCTATATTTCATGTCACTTTCTCTTTTTAAAAGTACATGAATTGTTAATGCTCCTTTTGAAACACAAATAACATAGTTATTGTTGTTATGTTTTACACATATGCCTATAAAACTAGGTTTGTCCCGATCAGAATAGTATATCTCCAATATCTGAGTTATTAAGTATTGTGGATCTGCCCATATCAATAACCATTTTGATATTCTGTTAAGTGATGGAATAGATCAGTATTATCAAAGTTAGCATTACAACGGAGCAGACATCTTAACTCTAAATAATAGTACCATATTTCATGCAGTCAGAGGTGTTACATACCTTGTAACGCGGTTGCAGTACAGTGAGTTCACCAAACATGGGGTCAAGAAGGCAAAGTACATCATGACTCAGACGCTCTGGTGGAACACAGTGTTTTCACAGGGAGTGCTACTCCAAGTAGAACTCCATAGTCGACAATGTGTGCTCCCACATAAGTTCGATTTAATATTAAAAAGACTGCAGTTAATTATAGTGTTGCAAATAGACTTAAAGCATACTGTCTTTGTCTGCTAATAATAGTACTCCTCCACTCATCATCTGGAGAATGCTGAGAAAACTGAGGCTGCACAAGTGACAAAGAAAAAGGCTGCCAGCAAACGACCAACCAAAAGCTATGTGAAGCAAGAGAGCAACCATCATAGCAGCCAGTCGGAGTCTGAGTCAGAGCAGCCGCCCGCTTCCAAGGCAGAGGTCAGTGAGTTTATATTTCATGGTATCCTGATTTAGTGATCATCTATTCTGCATGCCATAAAGCATCCAGATTTCTCAAAATTTCAGAAAAACATACATATCACCACAATAATAATAATATCCTTACTGAATGTGGTCACTAGCAATAATTTTTTTAACAACTTAGTTGTTAGTTTTCCATCATAAGACTACAAAAATGTCAACTTTTGAGTAATCATAATGAATATAACCAGGAATGGAAATTAGTATCTTTACAAAAATGTTATTATATGGATATGTATGTATCTGAAAAGTAAATAAAGAAATAAATATTTATAAGATAAATACATACTAACAACAGTATCTAAAATAATAAAACTTTATTTTTCACACCAATTTAGGAGAATATCATCCAGTTATAGCTCTTATAGTCTTGATCATTTGATCATCATTTGGTCATTTTCAGAGTTACACGTGTTTCAGCCAATTCATCTGTCATCAGTCATGAGAATACCATGATGATTCATTGATTTAGAGAAAGGTTTTCAACATGGGTAGTAAAAAAATGACCAGATTTGGTAATTTTTCTCCTCGGATTCACATACTACTTACTTAACTTTCTCCAAATTCAGTAGTAGCATCACCTCCCGGATCCACTGAATATAGGTAGGAGGACTCCTTCCTTAAGCAGTTTAAGACAGAGCAAGCAGAGATGCAGATGCAATTGCATTTTTATGGAGGCAAGAAAATCCTTTAGGAGTTACTGTTTCACCATTGCTGCAGCAATCATTCTAACATCATAATTGTATTAACAGTAGACTGTTTCAGCAACATTCCATTAATTATTGGATTTTTGTCTTCCAACAGAAATATTTTGTAGGCCAGCAGGGGAAAAATGAGAAGACCTCTTCGGAGGTTGCAGCGGTAAAGAACAGAAGAAAAACCTTCTGTGAGCAAACCACAGATACCCACAGGAGACTGGACAGAAACAACCTGTCAGATCTGAAAAAGCCACCTGGTCTTAAGGTATTAGGCTATGGGAGTTAAACACATCTAATTATATTAGGATATTAGGTTTATTGTGATTATTGACTGAAAATTCAAGTTTACAGAGAGAAATAAATAGAAAATGATAAAAATGTACTTAAAAATTCTTTACAAAGAGATTTGTGCTGGTCGGTCAAAGTGTTATGGCATTTACGAATATTTTTCCCAATTAAAAACATCCATAAAGCAGTTTCAGCCAAAATATATAAATATCTAGATAAAACAAACTGAATATTACCTTCAAAAAGGTAAAAAACAAGATGTTACTGGGTCTCAGCCATCGTCTTGAACATGAACAATGTTATTGTGGTCCAGAATAGGTTTGTTGCCTGTTCGTCATATAACACAAACACTTTGTGTTTCAGCAGCAGAGGCCTGAGAATGTTCCTCCAGAAACTTCAAAGTTAAATAAGAAAAATGTTGTCCCTGCCCAAGAACAGATGAAGGCATTGAAGGGTTCCTGGGCCGCCCGCCAGATCTCTTTTTGTCCGTCCCCTCCTTTCATCGAGAGGATGAGATGTGAGTCTGTGAAACGCCACTCCCCAACATCAGAGTTCGATAACAGTCTTTTGACTCCTTTGACATCAGCTAATGTCTATTACATATTTTTCTGGTGGATCCAATGGTTTGTTAATTTCATCACAAATATGACTTAACAGCCCTTTTGACACTGGTTAATGAACTTGTCATTGACATTGACACACTTTGCTTTTGCTTGGACTCCCCTTAAGTATAGTAGACTGTATAGCAGGTTAATGTTTGGTATTCAACTTACTATCTCAGTCAAGTTCTCATTCACTTTGTCCAACCTGGAATGGATACATGTACAAACAAATATTCTATCATGGGATATTTCATATAAACCCCTGTAAAAGTGTTTTCATCCACATTTGCACTAGATGCATTTTCTCACCATCTTTATGCAGAAAGTAAAAAAGACTGTTGACATAAATTACCCTGTTGCTCTCCAACCTCTTAACTGTAAATTGATATGTAGAAAAGCATGTATATATTGACCTTCTACTCTCTATCCAACTTCTGAGGCCAGCTGTTTGAACATCTGTGCTTATTTTGGACCCTCACAGCTGCCGAGAGGTCAGCCCCAACCTTGGGTTTGACCTGCTCCCCTCTCCTCACCCCGCGGGGATCCCCACTCCCTGCCTCCCCCGACCCTCTCTGCCAGGACACCCCCTCGCCAATCCTGCTGCTACCCCAACCTTGCTCTACAGTCAGCAGCATAGGAAACTTCAAGCCCTCCTCTTTCTGCAGTGCAGAAAAGAAGCGCAGCTCATCCCAGACTCAGTCCATACAGTCTGTCTCCTCTATGCCTTCACTGACCCCCATAGGTCAAACCCCTGCACCTTGTGCTCCCACTGGACCTAGTGCAGCAGAGGTAAAACAGTACCTCTCTGACACCTTATGTAGTTCTCATGGTCATGGATGGATTCTGTGTTAAAGGGTAGAATCGCATTCAGAGATTTGTATCATGACATAATACCACACGCTCCCTTTCACCCAGATGATAAACCTGGGCAGCCGAGAATATTTTATAGTGGTCAGTCACAACTGGACTTGCATTATCTTAAAGATGTTTAACAACACATCAGACTTCTGATGACTGGTGGACAGTTCCCTGGTATTTACATTTATTTTTTTGATATTTGGGGGAGGCTTTTTTTTTTTTGCCTTTATTTCATAGTGACTGGTGAAGCAACAACAAAGGTTGAATCTACCCTTTGGCAAGTGCTGTAACCATTCAGCTTCCAAGGCACTCAGAGTTCCCTGCTATTTAACTTGTTTGACATGTGATTCACACACCTTTACACTACGTGGACAGTCTCGACAGTCATGTGAGAACCACTGGAGTGACATGAATGGAGGTGTGAATCATTAGATGGCTGAAAGACTTCACAAACAGTAATGTAGATTCTAAGGATGCAAGTCTGTGGCCTAAACATTGCTGGTTGAATTTCCCAGAGCAGCTGAGAATATGTGGTTAGAGAAAGTACCACTTCCCTCTGTCAACAACTATTTTTGAAGTTTTTAAGGGTTCTCTCTTCAAGCAGTTTGGTTGTGTTGAATCTCAAACCTTTGAGAAATTAGACTTTCCATGATAAATACATCATGTAATTATGTATAAAATGTTGGAATTGCACATAATGATCTAAATGATCGAGTAGCATGATTGAAATTACCAATTTAACTCCAGGCAGAGCAGATAATAGCACCGCAACATTTCATCTGTGCCTGTTAGAGCCCCCGGAAAATGTCTATCATTTTGCTGTCATTAATCCATGACATGGGAATTAGATAGCCACTAAATGAGCTGCCATATTTCTTCTTGTCCATGATTTTCTCATCACTTTCTGTCCCTCGCCGCTCTTTTTATTTGTTTCCAGATGAGTCCAGTCCAGCAGCGCCTACCGTCACCATGTCGAACTCCTTTGTCTCTTTCTGCTCTGCCCCTGTTGACATCCACACTCCTTGAGCTGGACAAGCCGCCCGTGCCGTCTGCTCCTCAGTTGCCATTCCCTGAAGACACTGTCAACCATGGCTGCCATTATAGTTTTAGTAAAGTGTCTTCACTATCACTGAGCCAGTCCTCCACTCAGTCATCAGTACTCGCTAGAGGAGTTCAGGACGGCACCGCTGCTTCCCTGGCTCTGTTTCATAAAACAGAGGTAGGGCTTTTCCACACTTTGTTTTATGATTGATTGACTGTAATTTGATGGCCCGATGAATGGGAGCAATGAAAGACCACTAATGTGTTACTGAGTTATTATAATTTTCTGCTATAGCCATTAAAGAAACAACTAATGCATTATTTTCCATCCTGACAGAAAACACCACATTCAGACCAAGACCTGAAGCCAGCGCAGCTTCCTATCTCAGGTAAAAGACTGGTCGTTAAAAGGTGTATACTTGATTTCACATTTGCTACAGTCTAACCATGTCAGGTTACGCTAGCTTCGTTTACATGGACCCTAATATTCTACTAATAATCGGAATAATAGCCCAATCAAAATAAAAATGCCTCCTGTAACCACCTCAATTGGAAGTCACTGGCCCGATCAGTGACTTGAGAGGGGATTTAAAGATGTTTGAAAGGCTTGAAACAACTAGTTGGTCCAACAAGTGTCTGAAAGCCAAAGCTTGTTCTTCTGTTATATTTCTGGCAGACGCTTCACAGCAGGCGGATGTCAAAAAGACGCACGTCAAAAAGACATTTAAGTTGGACTCTACTCAGAATGATTTCCATCGTGCTGAAGAAATATTGTCAATGTAACTGCAGCAAATGTTACGTTTCAGTATAAATGAAACGGTCATTATGAGTACAAATTCCCTCTGCTGAGGCTTCATGGTGAAGCCGCTGTTTTAGAGGAAACCACTGTGTTGAGAAACAGTCGTACCCTGCGTGATGCCGGTTCTTGTTACAGGACCAAGTCGCAAGCACCACATCTCCTCGTCCAGTAGTTCCGAGGAAGATGAGAAGGAAGAGATGAAGAAAAGCAAGATGAGAGGGCAGCGTTCTCCTCGGATGAAACCAAGGAAGTTGTTCAAGTCCTGTAAGACATGTTTCTTGTAGTGAGGAAAGTTGTAGTAAATTCAGTCTGGAGTACTATTTCCAAATGCCCTGGTAGAGTAACGGCTATTGAGAAATCAGTGCCTCTTGCAGAGCAATGCACATGCGAACCTGAAAAACACATGAATTTATCACACAAAGTATTAGAATGTTTTTTAACAACATAAGGAATTAATCATAATCTACATATTACTGTATATGTTACGTAATTAACACAATACAAAGGTTCTTAACTGCAGTTTTCGGTACTTAAAACAGGACCACTTGTCTTTGTTTGAGCTCTAATATTGGCAATGACTCCTACGTGAGATCATATTTCCTCATTGTTTCAGCAGCCAGACGTCATGGTCTGGCCCGGAGCTGGGGAGAGCAAAGTAGTGTAGAAGAAGAGGAAAACAAGAAAATCAGGCCAAAGGATAGAACTTTCAAAGTTACCAAGGAAAGAATATCAGAAGAATATCAGATTATCAAGAACAGGACTGTAAGAGACACTCATGGCACAGGTATGTCACACGTGCCCCGTTCTCCACTTTTTAATAAACATCACGTTCAGTGTCAGGTGATTTAAAAGGCACAGCTTTTGTGATCCGAATCTGGTACTGTCACCATTAGAAGGTGAAGCTGTCTTAGAATAAAATATATGTAATAGTAACATATGAGATACACCATATTTCTTGAAGCATAGCCAAAATAAGATTTCCTTATGATCGGCTTTGTTAAAATAAACATGAAGTAAAAACGTTTATGTTTTCAAGGCCTTTTTTAATTTTAGAAGAAAACACTTTGATGTTATCCTCCCTAATGGATCTGTCTGTCACCTCCAGTCGCTGAGGTGTCTGCCGAGGGGGAAGTGAGCCAGGTGATGTCTTCTTCCCACACGGTGAGCTCCAGTCACTGGGAGGCGGAATTGGAAGACGGAGACATGGACGTGGATGGGGATGGGGATTTGGAGTTGCCAAAAATGGCTGTGAACCAGAGTAACCTGTGCCAGCAATTCAGCTCTGAGCTAAAGAAGAAGTTTCAGGTTTGGATACACACACACACACACACACACACACACACACACTTAAATAGTCAAAAGGGAAAGAGAATATAACTGCATTACTGACGCACTAAATTATCTTCTGAAGCAATTTCAAAAGGCACTTGATGAGGCCATGTGTGTTTTTGAGAAAGCAGTAAATATACACTTAATATATTCTCACAACTTGTTTTCTTAATCCTGAACCACTGTCTATCTAACGTGTTTGTATTCAGAACCGTCATAAGATGATGGAGGTTTACAACAAGCAGTCTTTGAAGTCCGTCCAGCAACATGTCTCCTCCCTCAACATGCAAGTTACCAAATACAGGTCAGTTAATATGTAGTTAGTGTTGTAAACTAAACACAAAGCTAACTTTTCCATTCACTTGCCATATTGGTTAATAGACTCCAAAATTGAATGTGACATTTGTTTAACCATCAAAATATGCAGGGTTCCTACGCGGTATGGGAAAGTGTGGAATTTGATTTTAGTCGTTTCCAGGGGTGGATAAGTATGATTAAAAGAAAAGAGTTGGGAAAACCCCTCTTATACTGTTTTCTAAAATAAGGCTGCACAGATGCTTTCTAAACCATTTATTTAAATAACAAACATCTACTTATTTGTACTCAGATGTCAAATATGATCCAAAAACTCTACTGGGAAGGCTGGAAAAGTATGGAATTTTTTAATCAAAAATGTGTAGGAACCCAGGGTGTAGCTTAATTTGATGGCTGGTTACCCACCAGTGTGGATTTTAGAGAAAACAACTGCACAATCCACAGTCAGCAAGCAACCCTACGTTTGCTCTGTTAGTACATAAATACTTAATTACTTACTGAGTTTTATGGGCCCTGTTCTCTTCCTCCAGTATGAAAACCCACTCTACTGCTTTTTTGCTTTTCATTTTTAGATTTCCACCTCACTGGTTAATTGTCTCTCCTCTGTACAGGACTCAGAGGCTCGAACAGGTTCGGGAGGTCCTCTTGGACGAGATCCGCAAATTGGAGCAGGATGACACTGTGTTGAAAAGCATGGAGCAAGACCTGACCGTATGTCACTCTGTCACTTTATCTCTTACTACGTCTCACGCGCACGCCAAAATATTGCACCGTGCAATATTCTGTTAAGTGACTGAATGTGATGTGTTCTTCATGTTGGTTTGGCCAGTGTCTCATCAGTGTCTGGTCTTGGTTCTCTCACAGATGTACTGGAAAAAGCAGACTTTGGCGTTCCGTTCTTACCAAGAGCAGGAAATCATGAGGTGAAACTTAGGCCTGTGTGTGTGTGTGTTTTTATTTTTTATTTTTTGCGTGAGCACTGAAAGAGCCATGTTGTTAGTTTGATTCTGTTTTCCTGCCACACTCCGATCATTGCAGTTCCCACAGGCTAAATACCTTGTAAAAGGTTGAATAACACACTTGTTTATCTGGTGGAGCATGGATTAAAAAGCTTGACTGGAAAATAAGTTTTTCCTCAGGCTTATCATTATAATCTAGATATGCAAACAAGCTATTTTTGGAGGTATGTGGCCATTGCCTCTTCCTACGACAAGCGGAGTTCGTTGAGGTTTGTTAAGCAAGCATTCCCCTACCATTATCCGGCTACGCGCTGCTGCCCTGGCTGCAAAGGGCCATCCTGTTACGCCCATGTTAATGGGCATGACAAAATATAATAAGGTTATTGTGGCTTGTAAAAATGAATGGATGGCCATGAAAGTTAATATAGAGCATCCTCACCTCTCCATGCTGCAGTTCACACGTATAAATGCAAGTGGCTAGTTGCAAAAGGATTTCAGCGTTATTTCTTCACTTGACAAGATCAAGAGTAACAAAAGTACTGACTCAAAAGTAGCTTTTGAGTTTACCCCATTCATTTCTTCTGTGTATCCGAGTGTCTCAGTTCCTTTTGTTGAAAAGCGCCACGTACATGATCCTTCTGCCTCCCTGATTCTGAGCAGTGAATGGTGTTTTGCGGGGGTGTTCCCAATTCGAGGCTAGTCTGAACAGATAATCTGCCCAAATGATCCTGTACTGTGAGGGGTTTACAGACACAATCGTAATGTCGCGTGAAGCGCCGTCATTTGTGACTAACAACAAAAACTCTATTTTTAACTTACCTCCAGCTCGTGCTGCAAAATGTATATAGCAATTCTGATTCTTTATTCTCAGCCATAACTTCATCCACAGTTTCTTTGGGGGGGGGTTTGGTGCAAAATATAGCACACAACTGCAACCGTGCAAAGTCACGTTTGATCATGCAAGCTTCTGTGAGATCCCAAATACCTGGAATCGCCACTCTGAAACTATGTAGTATAAACGCCAAGTGTGTGACTAAATTGTCTGGTGTGTGTTACATTTTTTTTTTTAATTGGTTAAATCTTTTTTTTAAATCAGCTAAGATTTAAAAAATGTGCACCAGGCGTTGGATGAGTTACAGCAATTGACAGTTGTCTTCAGGCAAGGCCTTTCGCCATATTCAGTGGTCTTTAGTTCTTTCTCATCTTGCTGGGTAGTTCCCATCTCGACCGATTCTGTGATCACATGAACGCGCAGAACTGTACAATTAACTTTTCAGTCTCGATCAGATCCATGCTTCTGCTTTACCAGACATAGTTAAAAATGTTTGTTTCTGAATCACTGACATCCAATGAAAGGGCGTCAGTCAGTGGTGGATTTTAAATGTATTGAGACATAACATGAAAAACATGTAAAGCAAATACAACAAAGTAAACCAGAAGTCCTTTTCCACACCAAGTGCGCTTTTTAAAAACTAGTGCGTTTAATGTTTCGCAGCATTTCCCCATTACCTTTTACCTTGTCTGCTCTCCCTCCTTCTCTGGCGCTCTCTCGTGTGGTTGCGTGACTGTCTGTCTGCTTCCCTCCAGAAATGAGACCCTGAAGAAAGCCCTCCAGAGTAACACGTGTCACAGCTTGGAGTACGAGGAGAGAATATTCACATCCCAGGTCTGATCCTCCGGCATAAATGTATATAATAATATTAATCCACAGTCCATTTTTTTCTTTAAAGAGCACGTCACCTCTGCCTGTCAAACCCGTCTGTCCCATTATTATTCTGCTGACTGGCCTTTATATCATGTCTGCTCGTCTCATGTGTCACTCTCACGTGTCATCTCGTCCCCTGCTCGTCCTGACTGTCGTATATTCTCTGTTGCCACCCCTAAAACCCCGCTGCTCTGCCCGCCGCTTTCAGATGTGCCTGATAAGAAAAGACATGAAGTCAGTTCAGGACCGACTCCTCAGTCAGTTGGTGAGTAGACGCACAACACAACACAACGCAGGTGACCCTTCAGCATGGATTAGGCCGGAACAATTAGGCTGGCTTTCGCTTTGCGTCCTTCATTCTGTCAGCCGAACAATGCTCCTCTGAAAGCCTGGACATGGCGTTACAGCCTTGAGAGGAACGCATGACTCAGACGAAGTTGTGTAAGATCTTGAAGTGTCCTTCCTGAATGTTTCTCTGTGCTTTTTGTACCTTGTTTTTGTAGCGAGAGGGGGAGCTCCAGAGTGTGAAGCGAGGTCTGCATGCTTTGTTTTTCCCGCAATGAAGCCAGATTCTGAGTTAAGGAAAGTCCTGCCCGAAGGTCTCGACACTATAAAAACAAGGTTGTGTATTCCGCGACACGTTTGCACACCGTGCTGTGTACTCTCGGCTGTGCTGATTACGTTTCAAAGTAGTTTGCTTGAAGTGTTGATTTTTCCCGGGTTCTGCATTTATTGAATGACTGTGTGTTTGGTTTATTCTAAACCCGGATGTGTTGTTGCTATATGTTTGTTTTTAATTCGAAATGTTATAGTCATTTTTTGATGGAATGTATAAACGCAATAATTTTTAGTGTTCTCTGACAGTACATACAGGTAATACACTTTTGCCATGTCTTTCATTTTCTTGGCTCTGGTATTTTATAAAAATGTATTCATGTAGGTTAGTTAAGTACTGAAACATGGCCAGCTAAACATTTGAAATGTTAAATCTGTCAATAGTTTTTAAATAACTCTTGAAACTGATGCTTAATTGAAAATAAAACCGTTTTAAAATAACAACCAGATTAGCCATTCTTTAAAAAAAGACCTTGTATTCTGAAGACAAGTAGTGCTTACAAAGGTATTTCTCTTTTCAGTAAAGACATTGACGGCCTCATTCAGATACAGACATACTGTATGTACAGTTAATATCAAATTCATCCCCAATACCATCTCCCCCAGACTGCCCAGTCTCCACACAGTCCAAGTGACACGTTATTCATCAGTTAAGAAAAAGGTGAAGCTGGTCACATGCACAACTTCTTCCCACTACACGGATTCACACCGTCTTGTCAAAGGAGTTCATAAAATAGTACAAAAACAAAAAAATCACTGACAATGACAAGATTTTCAGTTTTTCCCCCCCTCCGCTCTCATCTCGAGAGTCGGAGGCTCCAGTTACCAAAGTCCTCTTCCGGCTGCCGGCTTCCGTGTGGCGGACGTTCAGTCGTCTCCAGGACACACAGGCGCAAACGTCCCCGTCGCCTCCTCTCTCCCCGCGCCCTCAGACTCGACGACACGACGGTCAAGGGTGCTGGAAGAATGTTTCGAGGCGCGCTGAAGACGCAAGAAAAAAAGAAAAAGAAAAAAGACAAGGCTCCGGGTTCTTTCGAACTGTCGTCGCTGAGCATTTCTTCACAGAAGAAACTCGCTGCGTTCACGGCCGGTGGAACCTGGAGGGAGAGAGAGACGTGCGGAGCAGAAATGAGTGCCAGGGGTTGAAAGCAGACTACAAAACGGGAGAGCAGAGCAGAGGGTGCGTTTGTCAGCGTCCCCGGCTATTATTCGCTTCTGTTGGGCTATTTTTAGCGCAGTCATTAAATGCGCCGTGGGGCTTGGAAACGCACTCGCATCTCCGTGTCACTTACAACTCAACAAGGGACCCCCCCACACACACACACACACACCCCCTGCTTTCCCCCCCAAACTAGCTCATCCAAGGACACCGTGCCATTTTATCATTTCTCTCTGCATGGCAGTAGACATATCTCCCCTAAACTCCCCCCCTCCTCCCTCCCCTTCCCCGTTTAGAAGCACTCCCGTCTATCTTTAGCTCCTCGGTGCTCACTGGATGAGCGCGGAGAGCTAAATTTAGCCCGCTGCTGCCCAGAATAGAGCACGTACATGCATTTTCCCAACACGCACTACACACACACACAGACAGACATGCACTTCGGGACACTGACCGCGTTAGGTGTTTGCTGGAGGCATGCACTTCCATCTCGGTGCTTTTAAACTCGTTCAGCTCTTTCCGGATCGCAGCCTGTGGGGAAGAGGAGGGGGGGAACGGCATTAGTGCGTCCCTAAGTACAGTCCTGAGCCACCGGGGTGCTGCGACCTCCGAACGGCAAAGTGACAGCAAGAGGGACGGGGGATGTAAGCAGCCTAAAGTCACACGGGGATTTGGCGAGATAAAGCTCAGCAATACGCGGTGCAAATAGTCTTGATGAGCGATGGGTTGTATCAGACTGGCCCAAATAGTGCGACTTCTTGTGTCTCGCAGTTTCTTTACTGTCAAACATTGTTCGTCTCACAAACACACCTTGTCCGCGGCCGACAGCCGAGTCCACGGCTTGTCTGCTCTCCTGTCATAGTCCTGAGCTTTGGCCACCTCCACGTAGTCACTGAAGCGGATCAGAATCTTTCTGTCTCGCAGTTCATCTACTGTGGGTCGCTGGTTGAGCTGGAACACAATGCATTGGACACACTTAAGAGCTGGCTGCTATTCGGATTGAGTTTATCAGTCTCGATGTCCATTTGGACACATTGGTATTGTTTTGGTGTTAGTTATCATACATAAAACCAAATGCCTTTTTTTTTTTTTTTATAGATGGAAAGTGTGTATGTACCTTTCTGTTTAGCCGCTGTTTGATCTCCCTCCTCTCCTCTTGCTCTGTCTGGTCGTTTCTCTCTGGGGGGGAGAGAAAAACAGCCAAATTAGAAATTCAAAGTATAGCAGCAAGTAAACATTTACAAAAACATACAATATACGTGTGTGTGTATAATTATATGTGTATATATAGATGTATATAGATATGTGTGTATATATATATAGATATAGATATAGATAGATGTGTATATATGTAAGCCACAACAAGGTGATCATGCTGAGAATCTTTATACAAATAAACAGGGTTTACAGTGAAGAGAGGGAACGTGCACTCATGCGTTCTTTTGCTCCTGAATAATATACTGCACAGGGCAATCTGTGCTATTATTAATGCAGCATTGTTTTAAGTGTTTTTGATCACAGCTTTAAAGCTCTGGTGTAAATATGCAATATATCAATGTACATGTATTTTTTTATTTTTTTATTGTACATATTAGTATAGCAGGGTATAGTTTGGAAACAAACAAACTGGAGTGTTTGAACTTACGTTTCAGGATGTTCCGACTCTCCAGCTCCTCCACATTCGGTCTCTGGCTCAGCCGCCTGCGAAGAAACACCAAAACCACGTTTTGAACCATTTTCAACTGTCACTGGTCCTCCCCGTCCCGTCCCGTCCCGTCCTTTCTAAACCGGCTGTAGTTTCTTCACTGTGCGCGTTCTCGAGAGGAATCCCCTATGTCTCCATCTCGCATCCAAACCACGGCTGTGATGCTTCGGCAGAGACGCTCCCCACATCTGGAACAGTCAAAGAAACGCGATTCTCCCGTTTGAGAATTTCCCACCAAGTTATTTGTCGATTTCAAGATGCTGCATCTCAGGTGCAGCTCGCCGTATTGCGTTTCCTTCACTCCTCCGCAGCAACCCAGGCGCTCCTCTCTACCGTCCGCCACGGACTACGGGCGCTTTTTAACTGGGTCGTGACGGGCCGCTGTGGCGCGACTCCCCTAGTTTCCCTGGTTACTGCATGCATAATGTGCAGGAGGCGGAGCCTAACGGGCTCCCACTCACGGCATCCCCAGCCTCCTCTCTGATGTACTACGCTGGGCTACTGGCACAGTCATTTCACCCACTATTGCACCAATTCATTTTATTTTTAGTCACATAAAAGACAGTGTTTTTTGTTTGTTTTTTTTAAACAGGGAATACAATACCCTGATAGATTTAAAATGCCCACGCCTTTTATGATCTAATACACTCCCAGTCTCTTCTTTGCTGTAATGACCACGTTTAAATATTCAGATCACACTTTAGTAGGCCTACATTTATCTCAAGCTGTCACGCTCCCTCAACATCAAAGCCTCCAAAAGGTCTCCGAAATGCAATGTTTTCCCGGAGTCCCCTGTGCGTGTGAACTATTTATACTTTGTATAAATAATAAATGTGAGCTGCACAACAGGGCTCAGCTCCAGACAGCATGTGGCACACCTCCAGAGGTGAAAAGGACAGAGAGGGCAGAATGCCGCCACGCTGCGCGACTTTGTTTTTTTTTTTATCCCCTCACCCAAGTTAACGTTGGACACTTTATAGTTCTGTCCTGTAAAAGCTCAAAGTTAGGTCACACTGAGATCCAGACACCCACAAAGCTGGTGGCCCTGTGTGTACTTGTGTGTGTGCCACTGTGTACTAGCACTATATAGCTAATATAGTTATAGCTAACTTGTTTAATAAAATCTAAGTGGGACCTGAACCGACTTAAAACCAAATGTGTGTAACAACAGATGCCACCATTTAAACAGAAAAGGCATCAGTACTGAGTACATTATGTAAGCCTTTGTCTTAGGGTTCTCTTCTACATCAGTGAAGCCACTCTGGATGGAGAGAAAGTTAGCTGCACAGCAACTGAATCACACTTGTGGATATCTACACTGTGACTGCAGGAAAGCAATCAGTCTGTGTCAATTAACACACAACGCGTGACTAGACATCCAGGAATAGCATAGGAATAGGTTCCCTTTTTTGATCAGAATCAGACGCAGCCCAACACGACAACTCTTCTGCTTTCACGACTCTTCGATAAACAGAGAGACAAAGTGTTCCCTGAGCTCTTACAGTATAGCATTTTAAACCGATGAAACAGAAAATCACTTCCAAAGCCCCAGCGAATACAACCATCCACTGTATTATTGACCTGGTCGCCGAGTTGCTTAGCAACAAGACTTGGTATCTTTGAGACAATAGAGTCCTCCCACAGAAATGCTCACTTCTCCCTAGCAACACGCTAATGGGGATTTCACTATTGCACACAGAGCCGTGTGCTTAATGTGTGAGAGTCTGTGGCTGTTTCAAGAAACGCACCACTTTCTTTTTTTCTTCTTCGCCGGTGAGTTGAACACATCGGAGATCACTGTCAATATTAAACGCTATTTTGGTCCGATTGTCTTCATTTTGAGCCAAATGAATCACAAACCCATATCACTCTGTGCTGCTCTCAGGTGACAGAAGAGGGTTTATTTGGGAGAACTAGATGACACGGCACACTGACTCATTGCACTGGTTTCTCAGCCCCTGCTTTCTACACCCGGCTTGGATTGCAGACATAAGATTTTGTACGGTATCCCGGGAATACCACGGTGACGCATCAACGGCAATTGACATAAGGGTTTCCATTTGCCACTCAGGATGTTCCGTAATAAAATGAGTTAGAACAGAAATGATAACTATGCCAGCCAAGGGAGGACAGAAAAATCCAAACAAAAGAATAAAAAACCCATGAGTGGGTGGCAGAGGCTTTCAGTCTTTTATTTCAGCTGCCAACTGCGCAAGGAGGCAAAATTGTCCATTCACAGCTTTCATCTTTTTTTCAAGTACAGTAGCAGTCCCCCCCCCCCCTGCCCCATTACTTCTGCTGATGTAACTCCCCGACAACACATTTGTGGAGAGAAGGGAGAGCATGGGAAGATGCATTATTAAACAGTGTCAGGAGCTAAGATTAGAAACAGCGGAGTGCGGCTACAGCAAAAGTGCCAGGCTGGGAGTCTCTAAAGATAGAAAGGTCATCTATCACTGACACAATGGACAGACAAGGTGTCATTATCCACAATAACACCTGATGGCATTTTCTGCTTGATCGGTAGCAAAAGTAACGGTGGGTTTTCATTGTCAGCTGCAGATTAAATCTATTGTGGGAGTCACCTGGAGAAATCCAGAGGTGTGTGTGTGTGTGATGGACTGTTTTGTCAGTCAGTATGAATTCCCAGGGGAAATTATCCTCTTTTCCTTCATCTACACCATTAAGAGCTATATTTAGCAAGGATTTCCTTCCAAAATGGTGCAGTGAGCCTTCAATTTATGCATGTACCGACTGTAGGATAAAAACGCATTTCCTTGCATATGCTTGACACAGTACGTGAAGTTATAATATTTAAATAACTTATTTAGAGCCTCTGGCTTCACATATTATGGCAGTGATAACTCCAGACAGCCTCTTACATGCTGACCCCGGTGCTGTGTACAACAATAGGTCTTTACATAACAAGCAGCTTCTCTCACTGCTGTGCTACAAGTGGAATCTCTCTGTCTTTAAGACACAAACCCAACTCGCAAATACCTTTACACTTTTTCTCAAGTAACAATAAACTATGTTCTTCCAGTTAATCTAAGAATAGATATGGGAGGTAGTATTCTTTGTCGTCTCACAGACTATAGATCTTGTTCTCTAGAAAATGTGGGTGGCACTTGGCTGTGTTATTGCACAGCGGGTTATGTAACGCTGTGGTGTGCCTCTGTTTGATACACTGGTGTTAAAGAACTTGGGACTTGTGACACATTCACACACAAGACTGCTACTGTCAGTCTTTGGACATTAAGTTTCTCAGCTGTATTAGAAAAGCCAGTTGTTCTATTAATGTCTTGGCAGGGGAGCACAGATACAAACATCAGAGAGATTTCCTGGAAGCAGCATCTGCACGCACTCGTTGCACTCCAGAAACTGCAAGAACAATTGTTCCTTTAAAAGCATCCAGGAATCTACTCAACACATGCGTATTTCTGGAGCAAAAGAATTCCTGGGACTTGATTTCCATTTGGCTTGCTCATTGGCTTAAATGGATATACAATCCCCCCCCACACACACACACATTGGAAAACTTCTCACTTTTTTGTTCAAATGGTCAAGTGCCATGCTTCCCAGTAGGAGGATTGGCCTTGAGTAAAAAAGATTACACCCAAACAGTCTCCTCTGAGCAGTAGCAGATTACACAACATAAATCAAGTCTGTGCAAAACAATCAGATAATCTGGTTAAATCAGATTTTTTTTATCTCACCTCCTACTGTTGAGTTACGTAACTGAAGCAATTAAGCAAACATCCATTCCACTGTGTGCATTGTTGCGCCCCGATTGACACAGAAATCATCAACTAAGTACAGAGTAATATTAAGGGATTGGCGCTAAAAATATATTTAAACATGGACAAACAAATTCTGTCACTGATATCAATAAAACATTTCATATGTCCATCGCAAGACAAAATACATTCAAGATCCTGGCGGTCCAGAGACACATAGCAATCTAAAGAAGATTTCTTTGCTTACTTGGCAAGTTTCATCTCAATCTGCTGGCGAATTTCCTGGCGCTCCTGGTCGCTCCTTGCTGGGAAGATATTCCTGTCCTCAAGCTCCTGCTTGCTGGGCCTGTTCCGTAGTTTGACAGCCAGCAACTCCTTCCTTAGCCTGCGAGGAAGTGTGCCTGCAACCACACATATACACGCATTAATACACGGGAAACTCGTAAATTATTTTCACGTAAGAAGTGTTTGTTTTCATGTTCCTTTTTCACTTGTTCACCTGTTTCACCTGAGTAAAATAAAGCCTTCCAATCCCTCATCCCAAAAATAGCAGTCACCACTTAATCTCAACAAACATCCACACCACGTGATTATTAATTGCAGTGCAGTTTGGAAGTGGCACTTTTTTTTTATTGTTTGGGCTCTGTACTACAGAAAATTGGATTGGAAATGAAACAATGACTGTTAGAGTAAAGTGCCAACTATTAACTTCAAGGATGTTTAAGAGTATTCACATCCAGCGACTCAGCTCCCCATTTATATGCATCTCCCAAGACTAGATAACCAACTGCGCTAATGATTCTTTTGGCTACTTTATAAAGTCGTTATGGTGAATTTGTTAGTATCACTCGCCTATTTACACACTCATCAGCTGCAGAGCAATATCAGCATTCAGTTGGTGTCGTGTTTTGACAAATTGAAGTCCGATATTTACTCTCATTTTAGCTCCATTTAGTCTGTCAACTCCTGAGGGAAATAATTTGCTGTTTAGCTGATAAATGCTCCACTGTGTTCACCAGATAGTCCCATTTTTGTCAAATTAAATTCTACAAACAAATTGATTTGACAGCAAAGCTGGGGCCACGTAGTATCCGGGATAGGAGTAGCCTACTGGTTGGTCTCTGGGGCTCTAAGCACACTATATTCAACAACAGCAATGTTTAGACAGCACAGTAAGACAATGACGGGGCTACAGTACCTACACTGTTCTCCCAGTATAGATTTCTTTATAGATCTTTTTCAAGCTCCTCAACATACCGGAGATGACCGATTCATTCCAGCCGTCCAAGTCGTTGGGGAGGCCTGAGGTGTTGGAGAAGCACTGGTCCAGCCGCATGTTCTCCTTATTCTCCTCCGCCTCCTTCTTGGGCCAATCGGACCCCCCGCCTCCCACGCAGCTGCCGCCCAGCGAGGATGTGTGTTGGTTTTCGGAGCTGCAGGAGCGAGAGAGCCGCCCGTCAGAACACCATAGTCGCGGGGGTGAGCCCTGCTCACACCCTTCGTGGACGCTGATGGGACACAGGAAGGGAGGGCAAATTAATGGTGACAGCACCGGGAGGGGTTAAGGATAACATCTGGAATTTAAATATATCAGATTTTAAGACATGTCATTCCGCAAAGCAATAGTCCATCTGTTTACAGGGACATTTTAACACATTTGTGAGCAAGCTTCATTATAGTCACAAAATACTTATTATATTATCGTAACCTATCAAAATGGATATAATTCATTCACAAAGCCATCATTAACTTTAATGACTGAACTAAAATAACATATTTGTTTTTCATAGACCCAGTATGTCCGAGTGAGAATGCTAATATCAACAGATGTATGGGGTCAGCCTGAGGACTCACATCTCTTGTCTGTTCTTGGAAGCGAAGGCTCTTTGCAGTTCCTCCATAATGCAGCTAGGAGGCATGGGAGGGTGCATCATATTGCCTATATGTGGGGACCCTGAGGAGTTGGATAGGGGCCCTCGTAGCGGCAGGGTCATTGAAGCCATGCTTTCTGTGGCCCTGGGTGGAGGCTCCTTGGGGAGGTAGGAGTTGGGCAGGTGAGTGGGGAGCGACACAGGGCCTGAATCTTAAAGGGAAGGATGGAGAATGATCAGATAAACAACAGAGGTCCATTAACAGAATCCCTTTTGATTCCTATCATTCTTCTAATAATCATATTAGAATATTTTCTTGTCCTCATATTCGTTTGCAGGGTCATGTGGGCTGGAGCTTATTTTACGATACTGAGCTGAAGTTTGGGAATCACATTTACATTTCTACTTATGGGAATTTAGACTCTCCAGTACACTTGACTTGTACATCTGTTTAACATGAGAGGGAATTTAAACATCTGGAGGGAAATATGAGCAAAGGGAATTATTCTCCACAAGTTTTCTCGCCAAGAAAAATAAAGAGAGCAAACTACTTTGCCAATTGGCCGTCTGCTGTGTATCTACAGTATATGTGTTCTATGAAATAGTGAACCTGATTCCCTCATTTAGATTTCCCAAAGAGGTGTAAAGTAACAAAGTACATTTGCTCCAGTACTGTAATTAAATACAATTGTGAGTTACTTGTATTTAACTTGAGTAATTCCATTTTATGCCACTTTGGGAAAACATTGGGAAATATTGTACTTTTCACTCTGTTATATTTATTTGACAGCTCTAGGTACTAGTTACTTTTGTAGATTAAAATTCTACTTTACAAAACATGATAACCTTATAAAACCACAATGCATTGTTAAAGATTAAACTGGTGGTTCACAACCTGGACTGCTGATCTCTTAGAATAAAACTGTGTCCAGTTGGTGCTCTTTAACATGTTTCAGAGGTCTATAAGTTAGCAGTTCCACCAAAGAGACATTTCCCCTCTAAACTTCTCAGATGAAATAACTCTTTGAGGCCCAAAGGGGTCAAATGAACCAATATTTCACAAACTTCCCTCTCCTATTAATTATTGACCCCTCCAATGTATCTTACAAAACTAAACTACTGTGTAGTTCAAATCAGCAATAAGAGTAAAACGCTGCTTACACAATGAAGTATCAGTTGCAACAATCTAATAATATATCAGTCAGGAGTACTTTTAATGAGAACATTTTGCTCATAAAACATGTACTTCCACTTAAGTGGGATTGTGAATGCAGGACTTTTACTTCATCTGGTTTATTTTTACATTGTTGTATTGGTACTTTTACTTAAAGTAAAGAACACCCTCAAATTCAGCTAGAACCCTCTCTCAGCATATAAAAAAAAAATGCATCAAGTGAGGGAACAACAACTGCAGTTGTCCTGCTTTTCTAAACGGTTTAGCATTGGCCTTGCAGGTTCAGGGCTGATTTAAAACAGTTTATGCCATGTTGAGCTATTTTCAACCCACAAAATACAGATTTTTGTAAGAAATATCACGGCACAATTAAGCTTACACCTAAGAAAAACATGTCGAAGTGTGCAGTACTTCTTAAAGTAAAGGATCCTACAGCCAGTCTGTGATGGCCGTTTAACTTTATATGAAATACAAATGACGCCACTCACCATCTCCAATACTCATCTGGGGCAAAAGCTTCGGAGGTACTAGTGGTGGGGAAGTTCCTGGAGGAATCTCCTCCTCTTGTCTGTCTTCCATCTGCTCTCCCACGTCCTGCAGCCCCTCAGGTAAATCCCCGGCAGGGTGCACCTCCTCGCCTCCATCTTCCTCTGGTAGTGGTACATTCTCCTCCACCCGTTCACAGTCCTGGAGAGGGGCAGCTACTGGAGGACATTAATGAATGAAAACGGCGAATAAAATAAGTTTTGCTGCACGATATAGTGTCACTATTAGAAGGACTGCGGCTGAGGGATACAGCTTGTAAAACATTTTGAAGATCAGGGTGGTTATTCAGTAGTTTCAGGTTATAGTTAATATGAACTAAACTAATACAAATGAAGTGATTATTCTAAAATGAATTAAACAGTAATGCAATTTGTAACATTTTGCCAAACTGCACCGCTTTCACTGATGAAATCAACAAAGTCCAACTATACTGAAATGTGCTGTATTGTTACAGACCTCTTAGGGCAAATGACAGTAGAGGCAAATAATGTCATTAACTTGTATTTGCTGCCCTCTAATGGTACATTGAGAATTGATTCAGACTCAAATGTCTCAGTTTCATGTGAGGAAGTTATATCTTTCCAGGTTGTATGTAAAATGTACACAAACAATTAAATTAGATCATTGGGTTTTATACATTCAGCAACATTTGTTGTAAGAAAACAGTATAAAAATCCCTCCATCTTTATTCAGACTGGTTTCAAGCATTGTATCAAATTGATCTGAGCAGTCTTATACACTCTCATATTGATCCAGCAATTTAACAAATCCATTTTTCCCTCATCTGTTGCCTTTGCAGCTCTATAACTTCCGTTGATTAGTTGACTCGGAGTACCGCGAGAGATTGTTCTACCTGGAGTGGGGTGCTCCTCCTCAGGACCAAGGTATTCCACACTGCTGACTGTGAGGTTGGTGTTCAAAAGTCCCCCGAATCCTCCAAGCAGGACTGTGCCATCTGAGCAGCAGCCTTGGTTGGGGGAGCTCGGGTCGTGGCATAGAAGACTGCTGGATAATGCTACATCTGTGAGAGGATGGGAGGGGAGAAAGATGTGTAGCCGTCATGATTTCTGTGTCACAGATAAACAAAACTATGTGACATTCATATGAGTCATGTCCAGTAATAGAAAGTACTTTCTAGCATTAATGCCGTATCCCCTGTTGTTTAAAATTGCGTCTATATCTATTTCTCTCTTTTCATTCAGCTGATCTATGACAGATACAATGAAAATGCATTTTGAGACCATTTTACTTCCATGATGTGAGTATCACCTGTTCAATCAGGTAGGAATGATTTCACAATTTAAACCAGAGGTTTAGTGTCTTTGAGTGGGAGGCTGTTCTTTGCAGGGGGGCTCCAAACTGATTCAGGGGAGTCTCAGTGAATGGAAGTAAAAACATTATATTAGTTATCAAAAGGAGATCACTACCAATCACTATCAATACCCTAAATCGGTGTAATTTGGTAAAATCGAATTAAAGGGAATTGTACAGTTTTTCCTAGAGTCAGAAAGGAATAAATGCTTTAGGGTAGACCTTTTTATGTATCTGCTGCAGTCTGAAGTTCTGCTAAACAGCAATATCAGGCTATCTTGGCTCAATTGTGAAGTTAAGAATGGGATTAAAATAATCAAGATCCCCTGGGGCATCCAGGATTTGAGCGAAACAAAGCAAGTAAACTAAGGGAGATGATGCAGTGCATTTTTCCAAGCTTTGTCTGAGGGTGAGGCCCACAGTCTCTCACTTTGAAAACTCCTGGTTTAAACCAATGTAATTAGGTAGGGAAAGGCTTATTTTTTTTGGTTCACTGGTTTAAGGATTCATTTTCACGCTGTGCACTATGAGATGGAACTGAAAACCACCTTCACCTAGACCTTTGTATTTTAAATAAATGTGTATTATGTGTGTATGTGTGCTCCAGCATGCGACCCTTAAACGGATCATATGTGAGTTAGTCCATAATCCAGCTGAGTTTGAATGAGAAACACTGCAACAGACCTCTGATGTTACCCATTTACCTAAATGACATTCAGCCTTTGTGTCACCTTGATTCAATAGCACTCTCCATTACAGCAAGAGCATCACATAACCGTTTATCAACTTTCAATGGAATTGTATCTGATCATATCGTGTTATCTTTTTACAAAATTCAGATATCCCAATTAATGATTGGAAGCAAACTTTAATTAAGGATTAACAAATAGAATTGTCTGAGTTTTATTTTACAGCTTTGTCTGTAGCCTGAACTTGTGTTTCTTATGGCTTATGATTACATTCGAGTCACAGAGCTAAGCATCCGATTTAAAAAAATAAATAAATACCAGGCAATGTTTGAAGAACCCAGAAGGTCATTAAACAAAGCTTAAAGCTGTTCTGAAGTTATTTTCTGGATGAGAAAATACTCAAAATACAAAATAAAAAAATCTGGAAATACCTTCAGAACAGCGATAACTGTCTTTAAAGGACCTTCTGTTTTTTTCAAAGTTTGCAGGTTATAAGATTGTTAAAACTGGATGCTTAGCTCTGTGACTCGAATGTAATGGTAATACACGAGAGGCACAGACTGTAGCTATATCTGATGTAACACATACCACTGGAACATAGTTCATTGCATTGCACTTTAATTCGTTAGTTTCTTTAATGTGATTTTCTATAAATTTGTCATATTGTGGTACATTTTGATACTGGAAAATCAAATCAAATCACACTCATTTCAGCAAAAGTGGATCAGTGCTATGCCAGCAAGCATGCTTTGACTGTTTCTTCTCATTTTTTTATGTACACAATATTGTGCTGCACACCTCAGTGGCTTCGACAAAGTAAAAATTATTAAAACTCTTCTCTGGCATCATTTTAAATGAATGAAGACTGGTTTCATTCAAATAGTTGGAGCACGACTTGCCACATCTTTTCTCCCACACCCTCTCATTATCTCTTCCAAACCTAATTCATTAGAGGATATGAGGAGAAATATGGACATTTGAATATATGTGCACCCGTTTGTGGGAGTGAACTTTGGAAATCTACAGCAACCCTATACCACTTCACCCTCCACCCACCCAACTGCCACTGTACCTGTGGAACTCTGCTTGAGCTTCTCATTTTTCTTTTTCCTCCACTTCCAGGGCTTGAAAATGCGCCCCAGGGTGGCCAGCTTGCTGTTACGTCGGATGGGTGGAGTGTGGACCCCGGTCACCAGGCAACCAGTCCTCAGCACCCTCTGCTGGTCCACCAGCTCCACTACAGTGACAGTGGCGTTAGAAAAGAAGAACAGAGAAGGGTGGAAAGTTGTTACAGGAGGATGAAATGGGGTAGGGAAAGTGAATCAAAAGCAGGGAAAGAAGGCAATGAGAGAGAGAGAGAGCAGTATGGAGTTGGGGGGAAACAGGGATGGGGGAAAAAAAATCACCAAACATGTGCAAAAGTAGGTGAGAGGAGACAGAAAGAGGGAAAGAGAAACCAGAGCACAATTAGTATACTCACCTTACTGAATAAACCATGATGGACTACAAGTGCTGTGAACAGATTGAATTATAAAGACTAATGTGATCACGGCACACTCCATCACGGCTGTAATTTCTCTGTGAATCCCCTCCCTCCGAGCCATACATCATGTATCAAAATAAATAACTCACAGTCCTAATTTGGAGTGAGCACAGACACCTCATCAAACTACAAAAGATGCATTTCCCTGGAGATATATATATATATATATATATATATATATATATATGTGTGTGTGTTCTCTATCCCAGGTCTCACAAGCCATATGTCTTCCCAAGTGATCAGTGTTTTCAATAAGTGCAAATATCTCTGCAATGTCTTCCATAACGCTACAGAACATGCAGAAATCATGGGTAGCATGCAGTGTATTTTCCTTATTTGCTCCCACAAAGCCATACTGATTTGGATGTGTTCATGTCTTCTATGTTGCTTATGTTTGAGGATGGTTAAACCATATGTGCTCACATTCATGTTAGCTTCAGCATGGAGCCAAATACTTTTTTTTCTGGGTCCCACTTAGCTCCCACAAGTGCTTGTCGATTCTCTAGTGGACCACATGACAAAATAAAGATACACAGCAACTATAAAGCACATATAAGGCTGTAACCGAACGCTTCAAGCAGCAGAAAAAAGTGACCTGATTTTGCAAATGAAAGGGTTGACAATAAAAATGATGCAAATAAAACAAAAAGAATAAAGAAATAAAAATAAAGTAAGAAAAATGAATAAAGTCATGAAAAAAACAATAGCTAAAAAAAAAAATACATCTATGTCAGATTCAGCAGAATCTATGACGAGTGCAGGCCATCTATAGTAATAGATAAGCTGTCCCCATACTGTGCTGCCATCCCTGCGCAGAGATCCTTTTCTCTCTTCAAAGGAAACTTGTATTTGAATGAATGATGCCTGTGACTCATATCAGGCAAAGTGTGGGTCTACAGATCCATATGCGCACATTGCTGCTGGGTTACCAGTCTCTAGTCACAAAGAGAGCCAAGAAAGAGGAAATGTATAATAAATGCCATGTATTTAAAAGCTACATGCGTCAATATGACCAAAAAAAACGCAGTGATATCTGCCTTTGGGAGGCTGATATCTTTGTTCAAATATTCAGCTGAGGAGGAGGCAAGGATTTGTGATGGGGGAGGTTGGGGAGAGGAAAAAGGGGGGGGGGGGGGTTGCAGAGTGGCTCAGGGTGTGATGTGGAGTACAGTGATGGAGGAGGGAGGATACAGCTGACTCCCTTTCATGCTTTTTTGCAACCCCTTGCTTCTTCCCCGAAGCACGTGGGTAGGGAGTAGAAAGAGGATAGAGGTAGTGATTGGGGGGAGATGAAGAGTAGAAGAGGAGAGTAGAACCAAGAAAGAAGGAGAGAAAAAGAGGAGAAAAAAAGAAAGAAGAGTAAAGAAAAGGTAGTAGCAAGAGGAAAGGGGTAAGGAGAAAGAAGGAGACTATAGGAAAGAAAAGAAAAGGTAAAGTAATGGAATGATAGAAAGAAGTAAAGGAGAATAGATGAGATGAAAAGAGGTTTCAAGTTTGACCCTATAGTTCCCGGAACCAGGTCAGTTGACCATGCACACCCGTCTCACTGTGTCATCATCACTACTGTCACACATGCAGCATGGCAGACGTGGCTCTGCACGCAGAATCCAGGTCAAGCTTGAAGGAAACGCACCCAGTCGCGCAGAGAAAAAAAAAAAGCTTAAGAAGAGGAGAGGGGGAGTAGGAGGGGTAGAGCGGTTGTGTTTATGTGAGAGGGAGAGAGAGAGAGAGGGTGTGTGTGTGTGTGTGCGAGCGGAGACAGAACAGAGGGGGAGAAGAGGTGGGGTCAGGCCTGCTGCTGTTGCCATGGCGACCACATCCAGATGCTGCCGCAGCAGTGGGAGCCAGCGGGAGGAGCTACTCAGACTGTAGCTTAGAGGAGAGGAGGAGAGAGGAGAGCATAGGAGCCCCCTACACAGACACTGCCTGCCACATCTTAAGCCAGTGGCAGCACCCAGTGCATTGTGGGTAGGGGGGTGAAGCCACATGGAGGACAGGATCGGTCTGCATTTTGAAAGAGGGAAGGAGATGGGGGGCGGAGGGTGAGGAGGCGGGGGGGGGGGGGGGGGTAGAAGGGGGATTCCAGGGAGAAGAGGCAAGAAGGAGAGATGGGAGGGGGCTGTTGCTATACGGAAGAGCTTGCAGGAGAATCTGGGCTCGTCCAATCACGAAGCAGCTATTTATAATGCATATCAAGTAACCCTTCATTTTTCATAGAAGGGGTGGTTGTTCAGATAAAAATGACAGGAGTCCGGGTAGCGCTCAGGAATTAGTTGAAAACACATGCATGCACATGGCGATTTCTTTTATCCGCCGGATGAGGTTGTATCGAAGTGTGTGTCAGATAAGCATGAATGGACTACATGCACCATGTGGCGATTCTAATTAATATGCTAATGCAAATAGGATTTATTAAATCCATGTGTCATGCTGATGCAGTGGACCAATAGTCTATTTGCTATATGCCCGTAGTCCTCTCCAACAAAAGTCTGCACACACTGTAATTTCAGTCAGGTGGTGGCGTCACGGCTTTACACAAGATAAAATGGAAAATTCCAAATAGAAAATATTTATAAACAACCTCAGGAATGCAGGCAAATATACACTTTGAATGTGACACTATATTAGTGCAGTGTGAACTCAAAAGTTATTTGAAAATAAAATGAAAGTGAGCAATATGATAATGCTACTTGCCAAGAAAACTACAACAGAGAGTATTAGTGTGCCACCAGGGACCACACCCCACTTAACCAACTTGTCAGCACATTCAGCAGCATAAGATCTCTCCAAACATGTACACATTGAGCACCCTTCCTGCCCAAGTGCCCACAGTGTGTTAATCAACAAGAATGTGTTCTGTTATAATGTTAATGTTGAAAGGTAACTTTAAAAAAAAGTGCTTTGTCCATGATGAATCGCCAAACACCCAATTTTCCTGCTCTGTAACAGCACGCAACCACAAAGACAAAGAATGCAAGTGAGCCATGAATACAACTCTGAATCTGCCTGTGACCTTTTCAGATTTTGCAATGAAAGGTATTCACACAGGGGTAGGATAATAGCAACAGCATAGTTTCAGCAGTGAGGTTGTATGATGCAAAGCCTTGCTTCTCTGAATCAACTGATAGACCGACCTACTGAATGGGTTTGTGTTTTTAACGCTCTCTCTGTTGAATTACAAGATAAATCAGAATGAAACAGCAATCCTGTATTAATCTAGTTCTTCAGTAGGACACACATGTCAATACCTGTTTGCACCATTCGCCTGCAATACAGGTACATTGAACCTTCAAGTGTTTATTACGTGACATCTTATTTTACATACAATATATAAAAACGTGTGTAGAATAAGATGTTCCTCTCAAACACAGTCAGCACTCAGATCTTTGGAAAAGCAATGCTGAAAAGGCCTTGGAGGGTTGTAGAAAAATACAGTATGTCCTTCAAATTACAGTACAACTTAAAACGAGTACAGTTCTTTTTTTTTTTAGCTACCTGTAAGCAGAGTTATTTAACTTTAAGAAATTATCCTAATCAGTAAATAATAGTTTCATTTTGTAGCCATTGTAGTCCATGGCTCTAAGGAGGGCAATGTCTGTCTGTCAGTCGGTAGGTCGGTACCACTTTGGTCTAGACTGAAATATCTCAACAACTATTACAGTACATGGATCGCTGAGGAATTTTGTACAGACATTAATGGCCCCCAGAATCCTGTCTTTAAGTCGTTACGATGAATACTAATGACATTGATAATGCTCTGACTTTTCATCTAGAGCCACCAGCAGCTGAAGTTTTCACTAATCCTGTCAAATATGTCAACATCTAAGTGGATTGGCACAACTGTTTGTAGAGACATTCATGGTTCCCAGAGGATGAATCCTAAGGATTTTGGCGATCCCCTGACTTTTCCTCTAGCTCCACCATGAGGCTGACATTTGTGTTTTTGAGTAAAAATGTCTCAACTCCAGTACTGGATGGACTGCCATGAAATTTGATGCAGACATTCATGTTCACTTCAGGTTGAACTGTAATAACTGAAATGGTCCTTTTACTTTTCCTCTAGTGCCATCATCAGGTAAAATTTATGACACTCTGCAAAAGTTATGACATTCTCATCAGCCTCAGCTGTAATTTGTGCTTAGTGCTGATTAGCAAATTGCAAAAAACAGAAGTGTTGAACACCGTAAACATTTTACCTGCTAAACATTAGCCTATTAGCATTGTCACTGTGAGCATGTTGCCATGCTAGCATTAGCATTTTGCTACCACGGCTGCTAGCATGACTGTACACTCGTTACTATGGTATCCGCTGTAAGTACCTTTAAAAAAAACTGTGGCAACTGTGCAACCTTTCCTGTTGAATACTGTATGTGTGCTTCGGTGGTCTCATCACAGCTATAAATAACATCAGTTCAAGCCCTAACTCCCATCATCTCTCTCAGTCCCTGTTCCTCGCTCCAGCCACCCTGCTCCTTCCACCCAGTCAACTGACAATGTGCCCTTGAATGGACCACCTACTTACACGCTGCCACGCCAGCTAACCTCCTCACTTTACCCCCCTGGCTTTACAACTGTGCTGCCATCTGTCTGTAGCCCCGCTGCCTCAGGGGCTCAGCCACAGTCAAAGCATACAGCTTACAACTCACAGGGAGAAAGTGAAGAGCGGAAGGGCTGAAGAAACATAAAATGAAAAGAGTATGAATAAAAGAGATGGGCTGATCAAGAACTGTAGTGGTCAAGTATAGAGTGATTTATTAAAGGGAAAGCAGAGAGAATAATGAACACCTTTACAAAATGACTTTTCAGGCTAAAAAAAGAGCAAAGCCCATCCAACACATACATAAATAATATCTGAAAGAATGAAGCTTCCTTTCTTCTACGAGATGATGCTGATTTGTCACTGCTCTGAACCTTTTTCCAGAGACATTCACCCTATGTACATATTTGCATATACAGTCACCAATATTCATCCCATCCAACTGTGTTTTAACAATTCATACATAATAAAATGACTAATGAGCAAAATAATTTTTTTAAGTTTTATTATGAAATCCATTGTGGACAGTTCTGCAACCGTAAATTCATTCAGTGGACCATAACCACCTCTGAGGACACAGAGGTCATGTCCTTGTTTTTGTTTTTATTCACGCTTGTTAATTTACATATTTCTTACCACAATGTACTTCATTAAGAGTGGAAAGTATAGTCATTTCTCAAATGAAAGCCCAACCTAGAATACAACATTCTCATTTAACAGCCTGGCCTGAATTTAAAAAGAAAAAACACACACACCTATCCTAAACAAACCAAAACTAAATGTGTTCCTTAGGTATATGTGTTAAGATGCCTCATTCAAACATGAATCTTTTGTACTGTAACTTTTTGGTAATGAAACTAATTTCTGGGAACACAGTATCATGGTGTAAGGCTACATGAGTCTGCAAAGGTCAAACCTCCGGATCATCCAAGTGATTACAGCCAAAGTGTGAAACACCAGCGTGTGGGCTACTGGCATCAAGAGAGTGAAATTATGTCAGTAAGGCCAGCAACCAATAGGAAATGCCCGAGGCCCTTGTTTGTTACCATATGTTAGTGTTAAGAATGAGGACTAGTGGGTGGCTTCATGTGTAAGGCTTTGCTGCAGCATCAACAAAGAGAACCAAGAATCTAGTTCATTCTCAGTGTCTGATGAAAGGCTGTTTCTCTTTTTTCACTCGTCAGTTTAAATGTTCATGAAATTTGGTGCACAGATACAGTAGATGTTGGGACGAGTACAAACTGATTGGATTTTGGAAGGTTCTTAGTGATTGTTTTGTCCAAACGGAATGAGCCTCATCAGTTATCAGTGGATGCATATTAATATCGGTGCAATGTTATATTCTTAAACAAAACAGTTTTTGATATTAACTGGGCAATGACTTTAAGCATCAATTTTAGTTTACTCATCATGTCAAGTACAATAGTACAATTCCGTTTGCTGTAAATGTAAATGACCCCTCCTCATGAGTTACATGGGTTCAAATTGTAGACTCCAAACTTCCTTTAACTTCAAAGCTCAATATCTGAGAAGAATCACAAATGTTTAGATATAGAATCTTATATTGATACTTCATATGTTTTCTGTCTGTAAGTATTTTTCTATAACGTCATTATCTATAACTATATAAGCAACTATCAGTTTAATCAAGATAAAGTTGGAAATGAACCGTCCTTAGTTATTACTGATTAGAAGTTGAACAGTCAAAGCCTCAAAAAGCTTCATCTGCTTCATCCGGACTGTGCGGGGGTGGTTTGATCAGATTTAATTGACAATGCTGGAAACACAAGCAAACAGCACACAGACTGTCATCACGTTTTGATTTAAATGTTGCTAAACTGCGATCGGTGCACGGAAGTACGCATCGTCTTTTTCCAACTGAGCCTCGCCCTCTTCAAAGCAGTGAGAAGAGCACAGACAAAAAACACCAATACAGGAATATGAAATAAACTATACTGTTCAGGGCCTCTAAGTAGTGCTTTTTCTTTGCTGGGCAACTAAATAAGACATTTAATAATAAAATAACTGTAATAGTTTAAGTTTATGAATTGTATAGTGCAGGAAAAGGTTTGTGCTCTTCAAGTGTTTTTAAATGGTTGTTGGCCTGGAGCGTAATTGACCATTCATTTGCACTGCTTATACAGAACTACTAAAGATATGGATGATAATTCCTGGACACATACACAGGCACATACAGACATGACACATTTACACACAGATATGCGTCTGCATTTCAACCAAAAAAAGACAAGCTATCTTTGACCAACTGTGAAAGCCTCGCTGCAGCCATCACATCCACCCAGTGGGCTGAAAATGTTCCCGCTAAAAGTGCTTTTCCTGTCACCCACACAATAGGATGAGCCTCAGAAAATGTCATTTCAACCTGCTCTCCTAACACCAACCACGAGAGAAAGAAGAAAACCCTGAATGTATCCAAGAAGACTTCCAATCCATAGTTAAGTTTTGGGCTACGTTCCCGTGATAAGAAATCTCATCCTGTTCCAAAACTCCCTTCAATCAGGTAATGGAAGTCTTGGTTCATCTTTCGTACCTTGGGCTGTTCCTGCAGTCAATCACATTAATCTAACAAACTGCAAGATTCATATTGACTTGTTCAGCTCCTTTTATATCTTCAAAAGTGCTGCTTGCAAAAGATTTGCCTCTTCATAGAAATTGTTTAATTATAAAATGACACTTTGCTGACTAAAAAGTGGCAGACAGGCTTTCCCAGTCGTGGCTTCCTGGAAGCAGCTGGTATTCTCAAAGTTTGTGCACAGGTGAGTTAGACGTGGGTCTTCAATGGGGCGTGGGCGCTTTCAGACAACGAGGCCAGTTATAGACTCCAGTATCAGAGTCAGGTGGGTGACCAATGGTGTGTAATTTGTTCCTGTTATTTCCACTGATGTAGGTCAGTGCCTGAAACATTTAAATACAGCATATCGCGCACGAGAGAGTGAGAGAGAGTATATGAGAGTAAATATTCACTGCACGCTCAACGTGTGCCACTGCGTGAGTGTTTGTGTACATGTTCTTGTGTCAACACTTGATACAGAAGCTGATAGCTCAGTTCCGCTTGGGCTCCCATTGCTCTGCAGGGAGGGGAGCACATCATGGTCTCCAGGCAGGAAAGACAATGGGAGGTGCACAGAGGGACAGTGCACGTCACCACTGTTAGCACCGTAATCTCCAAACAACTTCCCAAAGCAAGGATGTCACTCACATTTGGATTCCCTCAAGTGTGCAGCAACGCGAGCGTGGGATGGTTGTGGCCTAGCAAAAAGGAACTAGAACAGAGAGCCACAGTGTACAGTAGTAGAGTGCAAAGCTGCTACTCCTCAAGGGGTACACAAAAGCGAGTAAAAATAGCATATTTCTAACCATGGTATTGTCTGAAAAAGCTGTGTTGATCCCATGTGCTGGACCTTAAATAGATAATGCCAGGCCACGATGAACATTGGCCAAGAGCTCATTTTGTGACGTCAGACCGTGCAGGCACGTGTCAGTGCACTAACTGTCAAGTAACCTTGTTTGTCATGGATATATGGATATGCTTAAACAGGCCAGGCGTAACATGCATGGTCGTATTTGTCATTATAGCATTTAATAACCATGTCAATAGCCATCTGATGCATATCATGGAAGACATGCGGAGGACGTGGGGTCAAATAGTCAGTCAAATGCTGCCTGATAGTTCTATTGATAGATCAGAGATAGGAAATGTTATGTGTGAAGATACGCTTCTGCTCCCACCTTGATTTTAGGCTAGATTTCGTAAAGGACCAACGCGTGTCCAGCTCTATTTAAGTAATCCGGATCTACAAGTAGATTACTAGATTACTAAAACAAGCTTGGTTCAGTATCTCTAAAATTATGTCAAGATTGTTGCTGTTTTGAAAATGGTTTGGGTCTGACTGGAGCAGAAATGAGTCAATCCTACAGTAGAATCTGTTGTGAGTTTTCTGGGACTGATGGCCGACAGGAAAACTGTACAAACGATTTTGCCCAGTTACACAAACACATGCACTTGTGTGACCACACAAGCTTCTCTGCAGTTGCTCTGGGCCAGTGGAAGAGACATTATCTGGTAGTCGAACAGGTTTGGGCCATATGATGAATCAGTGTTGATGAAGAAGTTGCTAAAAGCCACTAGCTCATCAATAATGACCACAAACGCTGTACCACAGGCTTGGCCACAGTTCTAATAGCAGTTGGAATTGGATTGGAGCTTTTGGCTTACATGGACGTATGGGATGATTAAATTAAATGGAATTTGTGACTGGATCTGCACAATGTGCTTTCCTTATTAATGTACCATAGGTGCATATATATATATATATATATATATATATATATATATATATATATTGCCAGGTTTCTTTCCCAGCAGATCAAGTGCGTCGAGGCATCTGTGATCCAGGGCAGACTAATCAGCACACAGAACACGGCTCTGCTCGGTTCAGCAACCTGCTGCAGTGCAAAGGCTGGTGCTGTCCATGGTGCTGAAACTCACTCTGCTAAAATACAACAAGTCCAAAATCATTCCCTATTCACACCCTAGTTCAATATATTTCCTTTCCAACATCTTATTTGAGTGTTCAAATTCTTAGTGTAAAACGGATCCACCAAAATCTCACATTATAACGAAAACAGAAGGCTGTGTTCTGCAATTGTCACGTCTCAACCACTGTTTACCATAGTACGGCTGCAACTAATGATTATTTGTTTTATTGATTCATCTGCTGATCATTTTCTCTATTAATCAATTAATCATTTGGTTTTTGAGTGTCAAATAATTGTGGGAATAAAATGCAAATCAACAGTTCCCAGAGCCCTTGGTGTCCTGATCCATAGGTTACAAATTGTAATTTACTAGCCGGCTGATTTTCTCTCTCTGTGAACTGAATATTTTGGGTGTTTTGGACTGTTAAAAAAAAAGCAATTTAAGTTCATCGCTATGGGCTCCAAAAAATAGTAATGGCCATTTTTTACTCTTCCCTTTACATTTTTTGTGTTTTCTAAATGTCCGGTGAGAATTATTTTTTATAGTAAACTTAAATAATCCCACAATGCATCTTAGTAATGAGTGTGCATTTAATGGTCACTCTCTGCCTTCACTCACTTTCCTCCTAAATACTATCTTTACCTTACACACTGTCTGTCCAACAATGCAATGAAAAGTTTAGATTTATTCCCTTTTTATAACTGTATTCCTTTTAGTACAGTTATCTGATCTGGCTATGTATTTCATTTATCATCTCCTGAGAGGCCCTGGCGGAGACGTTCAATAATACTGTAGTGTAAGTGCCTATCAAATAAAAAGGCCTCACACCACTTTCTCTCATCTCTGTGATGGTTTAAAGCCTGTCAGTCTGCCTCATCATACCTCCTCTGCCTTAGGTGCATGGGTTTACCTGCCTGTGGTTCCTGTTCTTTCTTTCTCACCCCATCCTAAATCTATGCCTCCTCCCTGCCTGCCCCTGTGTTTCTCCGTCCCAGACAGGAGAGTTTATCGGTGATGGGGCCCGGGACATCCCCCTGCCCTCATCATCTATCTCTCACTGAATCTGGCAGGTTCGTTAGGAGCGAGGGACACTGTGGTTATGAAACGGTGTGAGGGTACAATCCATCGATTTATGAGTGTCTCTGTGAGAGAGGAAGAGAGAAAGAGAGAGACTGGGAGTGCTGCAGTGGATGTTGCAAACTTACAGACTGGGTTTACTTATAAGATAGCATTTGGTTGTGTTATACTTCCTTACATAAAGCAGCTATTGTCAATACATTTACATTAACGATGTATCTCTGAACTACTCTACTCTGAAGTTCCCCTCAGCTCATTGCTTTATAGCGTCTTTCAGCTCATTGTTTTGGTATTATGGCTTGCAATTTGGGGGACTCTTCACTATCATAATTCTTTTCACCAAAAAAGCTGTAAAAACACACTTTACAATATCTGCCGAGCAGCAAACAGCAGCCAGACAAAGTTAGCGACGAGTAGATAAACATGGTGGAACATTTAGCTGCTAAAGTGCAAGATATTTTTCTCAGGAGTCTGTGAAGACCAAAAACAGAGCTACAGTAAAAGGGGGCTGAATATTCGACTCACATTCATTAGGTGGACAGAAACACGGCTCTAAATGAATGCAAATGTTGTTTTGTATTTGCGGGACGTTTAAACAGGCCACTGTTTGCTAACAAGTTTGCCATATCAGCTGTTCACACCTTGTTTCTGCGGCCAAAAATCAGCTATGTCAGGTTTAATCAATTTGCAATAGTCATCCTACAAGCCCTGTAATCAGCCATACAAGACAGTACCAAATTAAAATGATGTTTTGTCTATGTTTACTTATTGTTTGTCTTTCATCAGGTTTTTTTTTTGGACAAAATATCTTTAGGATGTACTGTTTCTCAGATCTCGAATGTCAGAGCTTTGCTGAATGCACCAACAAGTAAGAGTTTCCAGAGCTGTAACGTTGCACTTAAAATAACAGAACTTAACGAATTCAACCAAATGTTCCCCATGATGACTGATCCATCTCAAGAAAGTCTCTGCAAGTTGATTTTCATACTTTTAGTGACTTGAACGAATCATAGCGTAGAAGTGCAAAACCTAAGGTGTGGTCCTTGAGCCAATTAGCAAAGAAAGGAAATGAGGAAAATCATATGGATCAAAGTAAACATTGGAATCCAGTAATCTTGGTTTAACTGTATCACTTTAAGGAGTTACTGGAGCTAATGCTGCTTCCCAAATCAGACCCGCACAGCCACTGCCTCTTTGTTAATAGCCTTCTGTATACTATTCATCATCTCACCGTGGCCTGTTAGCAATAAGGACAACTTCTTGGCCTTCTTTCAACAAAGCCCTGCCGTCATCGCTTTCTCTCTCTCTCGCTCTCCTTGCACTGCTTCCCTCTCCTCCATCTCCTCTGTGCCTCACAAATTCAGTCTCCTGTCCTTTTCTCTGCAGCTCATTTTCTTCCCCTTTCCTCCAAAAAATGTCTCCACTGTTCTACCGACACGATGCCCAGAGGAGTTTCCTGTCTTAGCTCTTTACCCTTCACTGCATAGTGCATGCAACTTCCTGAACTCCATTTAACCTCAGCCTTTAAAGGCTAAATAGCTCCATTTCATACTGCCTTTTACGCCGGGGTCTCTGACAGGTGTTCAGGGCTGCTTGGGTCTTCATTCTCTGTCCTCCAAGGGCTGTCTGTTCAACTACCTGACTGTCTCATCTTAGTGTATTCAGGCTGTGATTTTGTAATTTTTTTTTTTCATTCCACAGATCTGCCAGTTCTCCTGTAGATCAATGCACACATGGATGCACACGCCAAAAATCACACAGACAAGCAGATGTACGCATGCAAACCCTAACCCGATGCAAACAACAGCCACAGCAACACATGGCTCAAACACTGTCAAATACCTAATCTGCTCTCGCATCTATAGGGAGCAGGCATGATGTAGGATTTTTGTTGTTGTCGTAATTGTTGTGCTCCATTTTCATGGGCAGCTGAAAGACAGTGAAAGTGTCTAAAGAGAGCAGAGCTCAACAAGGCGTCGAGATGCAGCTTATCGCCATTCGCTACTCAACGGCTGTGGATCCACAATGTGACAGTACAGTTAGTACAACATCCAGTTATGTTACAGACAGAGGGGAGAATGACTAAGGGAGAAGATTAAGACTGACACGAAGCAAAAACCCCAGCATTTGCTGGTTCTAGCTTCTCAAATGTAAGGCTTTGCTGCTTTTCTGTTGTTACTATATGCTTTGGTTTTGGACGGTTGATTGGACAAAATAAGACATGACAACTCGTTTGTGATGAAATGGTTATTGTGACTGAGTAACTTTTCACAATTGATTGACATTTTAGAGACTAAACAATTTATAATTAACAAATAATAAAAACAGTTAGTTGTAGCCCTGTATCGCTATACAATGTCTACAAAGGTGTACTCTTAATATCTCATGGTGGAATTAGGTCATTGTGGGCAGTGTTGCAAATCAGGGCAGTGAGCAGGTTTACTTTGTGGCAATGTTGAATATATTTAGTTTCTATGAATGTGATGAAGTGCTTTGATTAGTTTTACAATTGTCCACTTTAATTTCAAGAAGCCCAACAATGTCAACATTCAAATGGGTGACACACTAAACATCTTCAATTCTCCTTGGCATAGATTCTCCAAGATCTCAACTGAAGGGATGCACACCATTCCTCCCAAAAGATTTTCCCTCGTGTGTGGAGAACGCAGTCTAACAGATCGCTCCCTTGCAGTAGGTGTTCAGTTAGGTTGAGATCTGGTGACTGTGAAGGCCACAGCATATGATTCACATAATTTTCATCACACCGTTCAGGGACTCCTGATATTGAAGTATCTGCATCATTACGTTATAAAACAACATTTATTTATTCATATCTCCCATCCTTACCAAGTACAGTACACTATAAAATGATTAATGAGTCAGAACTTGAAGTAGTGGACCGACGGATATGTATCACTCTCTTAAAGTCTCAGCTTTAAAATATAAAGTAATTCCTATCGGAAGTCTCAACTACATCAGCTGATAAGAAACAACAGTAAACATTTCATGATGGTAAGAGCAGAAATGTTGTTAGGGAAACCAGAAAGCTACTCTTAGATTATAGATGGGCGAGTGTTAGCCTCTGTGGGGACGTCATGGAGGAGAGAATGAAATGAACAGCTCGCCAGTGGCTACTACTAGCAGGTGGCCTTGACTTACTCACAGTCCCTTAAGGTTGACCATGACGAATGAGTCGTGACTCTGGCCTGACATAAAGTTCTGCTACTGAAAATAGTAAATACAAACATAATTAGGCTGGGATTAATGTAGGTACTGGTGGTCCTTCTGAACACCAAATCTAGCTACAATATCCTGATGCTGTTTACAGGTTTATGTGTTTTGTGTCTATAAAATGTCAATAAATGCCAATCACAATTTCCCAGAGTCCTAGATGATGTTTTCATATGTCTTGTTTTGTCCACCCAACAATCCAGAACCCAAAGACATTCAAAAACATTTTTTCCTGACATTTAAGAAGCTGGAACCAGTAATTGTTTTGGCATTTTTGCTTGAAATATTATTATTCAAAGTCAACAATTTTGTGTTGATTGATTAATCGAGTAATTGTTTCAGCTCTAGTGAGAATGCATTTCATTTGTGTTACAACCTAACGAACACATTAAGGAGTCACTTGAAAAAGGAGATATTAAAATGTGAATTTGTCCTACAAAACCTACTCAATTTCAAGCCCATTTGAACTTGGTTTTGTTCACTATGTTCTTTCCAAGGCAACACAGGGAAAAAAGGCATCCAAACTATACAAATATTACTGTAAATTGACTTTACTCTATTTGAAATATAATTTTAAACTCAAAATATTCCTTTCAACACATACCAATCTAATAAAACATTCATTGTATTGCCCGGTTTACTTAAATTGAATGTGTTCAGGTGTATAATGTACGTGTTTTTGCTTAGTAATACTGATAACTTGGCCAAACAGACATGATGTTACGCTGAGATATTTATATACTTGATCTGTAATAGAGATTTTTTGTCTGGTGTCTGAGTCTCACTTCTTCCCACTTTTTTTAAGCTGAAACATTTCTCACTTTTCTCAGCCACTGTTGCTCTCACTGTTGTTTTATCCACTTAACACATATGATCCACAGCTGAATGCAACAGGTTCACACCCAATCTCTAAACTCTAGAGGATGCTGAAAGTCATTCAGAAAAACTGACAACCGGCTAACTTAGCTTAGCACAAAGACTGGAAACAGGGGGAAACAGCTAGTCTGCCTTGGGACAAGTTGCCAGGCAACCTCTGGAAACTTCTGGACTGTTACTGGTCCCGACCAAGAAATAGTCTTGCACATAACCTCCGTAAAACTGCGATTTGTCATTTTGACATTTATGTTTTTGTATGTATTAAACAAACGAGATACAACATGTTAGTTAATGAGATTTTAAAGTGCTGGCATACGGATTTTGTTTCCTTTGGACAGAGCCAGGATAGCTGTTTCTTCACGTTTCCAGTCTTTATGCTAAGCTAAATGTCTCCTGATTGCAGCTTCATATTTAGCATAAAGAGTGGTGTCAATCTTCTCTTTGTTCTCTGAAGAGTCTTTGAGCAAGACAGCGAATCACTATCAGATCCATAGGGGATGAATAGACTTTTTAGAGTTTTGTATTTTGTACTTTTTGATGCATAACTGTTATGTAAGGGCTTTTGTGTACATTATTACTTTTTAGTTTAAACAAAGCCTTGTTAAATGAGGAGTACATTATATAAAGCCCACTGACTCATGATGATTTACTCATCAACTCCTGAGCAAAGGGGAGGCATTATGTACAAGACATTGCTCTGGTTTGGGGTGAGTCATCGTCACAGCTCAATATCAGCTTTCACAGGGTTTGATATATCTCCTTGTTCATTAGGGGGGCTCCACTTATACCTACAATCCTCTGAGATTCTTCTGATGTCAGATCTGAGAGGATTATCCAGGTATCAGTAAGACCGGCAGAGGAGGATGAAACCTAAAAAAAAAACACTGATCAGTGGGCACTGGTGCTAAGAGACACTGTCCTATAACCGAACAAATTGGGTCCGACTGTTCACAGGTTTAAGCCGCCATGTGAGTGAAGATCCACCATGTTGAAGTCGCCTTGAGCAAGATGTCAAATTCCTCTCAGCTCTAGGGACACGGGTCTTTCATTTCCCCTGCTCTCTGAAGAGGAAGGGCACATGAAAAGTGATTTTGTGTATAAATTATAACAGCATTTTTTTGTACGCAGGGTTTTCACCAAAGGAGTAGTTGGTAATTTGCATAGTAGGCCTGATAGTAATTGTGAAACAATTAGCTGATTAATCAAACTATATTACAATAACTCTTATTCTTTATTTGCTCATTATGTTTTTCAGCAAGCAAAAATGCCAAATATTTGCTAATTCCCACTTCTCAAGGAGGAGGATATGCTGCTTTTCTCTGTTTTATATCGTTAAATAATTTTATAGATCAAATTAATGGTTCAATCATAAACTTAAACAGGTTAGCTGATGATATAAATAGTTGTTTATATTTATATTGAATTAGTACTGATATTCCCATTGTACACTCTCTGGGACTGATGTGTCCAATGTAACTCTTTCCAAACTTCCTGCCCACATCTTCCTCACGGGTGCTTCTCTAGCTGTGTACAGCTTTCTATAGGACAGACAAATGACTTTATGGAAGGAAGCCACAGGGACAGCCCAGCTTGGACACGCTCCCTGTCCGCAATGCTTCAAGGTGTCCTCTCCACACCATTACCTTGGTCGACACTTTGCAATGACTGAGTGGAAGTTTGAGTGAAAGTGACATTTTATTAGCAGGAGAATTTAAAGGGTCCTTGTCTGAACAAACTGACAAAACACGTTTATATACGGCTGCTCCTGTTTCAGGACTTATGTACCTAAATAACTTTGAAATATAGTTGTAAATCAGCAGCTCAAAGAGGATGTCTCCATTCCGTTTCTACAAGACAAGTTCTCAGAATACAAACTGACAGCAAACATAAAAGAAAACATTATCAGAGTTAAACTTAAACAGTTTGAATGTTATAGAAAGTGGAACTTCTTTTTAAATGATTGGCAAGTTGGATTGAGACCTACACAGACTTCTTCTCTGAGGCTCCTGCTGTACGATTGCTGCACCTTCGTTCAAGAGAAAACATTGCTCTGATTCTCTGTGATGGCTAACTGTAACTGCTGTCTCTATTGACACTTCTCCCCAGTGTTGAGTGGGTGAATGCAGTGTCAGCCTCTGCAGCTGCAAGGGCCACTGTGTGGGGGGAAAAAGGCAGTCTCCGCCAAAGTAATCCTTTGGCAATGACTGGTGTCCCAGACGCTAGCGCAGTGATGATCCACACAGAGAGGGGGCGGGCGATGTTGTGTACTTTGGGTCACCAGACACTGACATTGTCCTTGCAGCGACAATTGTATTTACTGTGTGTCTTTCGTTTGTGTAGAATATTCACATCAGACAGTAATGCAGTTGTGAATATCCCAGCATAAGACGCTGATACTGAATGTCCCCTAATAGTTTTAGCTAGCATGGCTGATCTGCAAAGCTGCTGTGTTGTTTGTTCAGCTGTGTCACAGACCCAGTGTGACATTATCACATCCACTTATGTGTGAATTAAATCATCCATAGGAGGGTTGGATTCAGCAAGGGTCCATTAAAATGGGCTGGGTCAGTTGATGAGTTCCGACAGGTGTGATTTCAGAGATGTGAAAAACACCGGGCCTCATTAGTGAACAGTTGAAAGGTGAATGACACTTCTTTTTTCCCCCTGAATCATTCAGTCAAGCATTCTTCATGTGCGTAAAACTCACCATGTGTGGGAGTAAGCAATGACTCTCTCCAAGCCCACACAAAATGACCATAAATAGCATCACTTACATAAAAAGCAAACCATGTATTTGCACTGAAGGTATATTTGTGATTCCAGAGCAAGAAGTATTTACAGTAAACACAACAAGAACCGCGTGAAGTCTATTTGCAGGAGTTCACTGGAGAAGTGCAGACAATGACTGCTCCCTGGTGTTCTCCTCTTATTAATGAAAGATCAGTTCATTAGTCCGCGTGCAGAGGGGTGACTAACCGACCACAAAGAGATAAACAAGGGCTCCGTGTTGCATAGCACACCTGCAAGATCCAGGAATGCTGTGCTCATTTGGGGCTGTTTCCACCTATAGCCTACATCACGTGGACAGCCGGCCATCGATCACAACAGTGATCAGTTCGGTATGGGGAAGAGGGGGGGGGGGGGTGACAGGGCTGTCAATACGCTGGGTATAGGCTCAGTACAAAAAGATGTGCATGCGCCTTTTTAAAATGCAACACGTGAAAAACTAACCGAAAAAAACATGTGTCTCCTGAATAACGAGGCTATGGTGGCTCAGATAAGATAACAAATACGTGAAGCCATCGCGGACCACACATGCATGCGGATTTTGTGATGATGAATTTACGCGCTGAATAGGGAGGTTGGCATCATGCAGAAGGAAATGTGCACGCGTTAACGTGGTATTAAACGGCCTACACGCTGATTCCTAAATACTACTTGCAGCCCAACGGGCTACAGGCGTCTTTGTAACGCGCAAATCTGGAGGGGCATGCAGCCATTCATAGACGCTGACACCTTAATTCAGCACATTCATTTTTAATCTTGCAGCTCCACGATCCAGTGTCACAGTCAATATTTTACGTCCAAGGTTGGAAGCATATATGCGCTAATTATCCCGTGGCGTTCTGATATCCCGCCGGGAAAGCAAGGATGCCTCGTGGAAGCCGCTGCATCTCAAAAGAGTCGGCAACATAAAAAACACATGCCTATATAGCAAATATATATATACATCCAGACAATGACGCCTCTGCCTTACCTGTGCCGTGAGCCAAATCGATGTCCGCTTCGGTGGTGAGTATGTTCGGGTCACTTTGAGATCTGCCTCGTTGCAGACAGCCGTCTAGTCCATCCGATGTAGCCATGGGGAGACAGCGCAGGAATCCTGGATAAAATATTGAAAACCCAACCAGAGGCAGGCAAGGTCAGGAGGAAAGCAACGAGCGAGAGGAGATTTAATTCGCTCTGACAACAGCCGCTTTGAGCATCTACCAGGGAGCCATGGCTGAGCAGAAATTCCGTGTGTGTGTGTGTGTGTGTGTGTGTGTGTGTGTCTGGGCGATGCTGTGTGGATGTGGGAGGGGTGATGTGCCCCCGATGATGCCAGTACCCGTCCGGCAATACGACCAAATATTCAACACACCAACTAGCATGCTGCACACACGGGTACATTTTTGGAGCTTATCATTTATCTAGGCTATTTCGTGGTTTTTGGAAAGACACCAGTATCCAATGTTTATTGGCTTTGTTTATATTGGATCTATAAGCTTTATTAACAACAAAGGTAACGCAAGGAAATGCTAGATTAAGTCGAGCAAATACTGTAATGACTGTAATTTATAACATGCCTATAATTAGTTAGAATGCACCAATGGATAGGCTACATGACATTGGTATACCGTTTATTTATTTTTATTTTTTTGGGGGGGGGTGTATTGTGCGCTGTAATTTCCGTATTGTTTAAAGTCAAAAAAGCACAGTGGGCTAATTTATTTAAGAAGAATGCACAAATCAGTTTGGGTTTTTTTCAAACTATGATATTAAGTTATTTAAGTAAAAAACGCAGCAGGTATATTGTTGCCTAATGTATATGAAAAACCCATGTCAAAAGCCCAAGCAATGCATGAAAAGCACAATTAAGACCTTTACATTAAAATTGACATCTAACATTTTTTTAAATGTCTTGAATAATTCCTCAGAATAAAGCAGATGCTTTCATGTTGACATTTACTCGTCAAATATCATAAAATGTTAATAAATTCGCTTAAAACAAAGCAGGTTCATATCCGTGCCACAGAATCCAAATGGAAGCTGCCGGTTGGCTGGTTCAACGTATGACGCCTCAATGCGGAAGTGAACCACCGCCGTTGGAGAAAAATGGCAGCTCACAGGTGCAGTTACTCGGCTGTGCTGCTTATTTTTTGTAGTTTGTCAGTGTTTATTGTCGCTGACAGTCAAGAAACAAAACTAACCGGCGCCCACCCTGCCGCCGTGCTTAATAATCCACAAACAGTCGCCGAAAAAGCGGAAAAAACGACCGAGCAGCCTGCGGGGGAGGAGAGGCGGTGGGAAGCAACTGAGTTTGAAGAGGCGACTCCGGATGATGTTGCGGCCGACAAACAGGACATTTCTGACCCTGAAACCGCGGCCCCCTCAGCAGTACCACAGCCTAAAGACGATTTTCAGGAGGAATTGGTCATCAGGCCGCTGCACTCAGGAGATATTTATGCCAGCTTCCAGTTCCGCACCCTGTGGGAAATTGATTTCATGAGAGGAAACAAAGGTACGCTAACTATTAGCATTGATTTAACGCTTTTAAATTTAAGTCAGAAATGTCGTGGACGTGTTAATTTTTGTTACGATAATAGAATGCATCTGGTATTTCATACCATCCATTGACATTATGGCGATTATGTCAGTGCATATGGAAGTTGTGAACAAGTAATAACGTATACATTCATCTACAATTATGGTCATAAATAAGTGTTTAACGTTAAATGTCCAGGCTTTTAAGTGACTTCTTGATGATAATATGGTGAGAAATCAGATACAGCATTTCTTATATAGCATTTCATTTCTTTAATTTAGTTTTTTTCCTCACTGACATGTGAAGGGCTTTAAAGTCTAAAGTCTTTACTTGCAGGGACCACGTCTTGTTTTATGTATCTGTTCCTGTCCCACACTTATTGATAATTGTATAATATTGGCAAGTAAATGTGATTAGACAGAAGTAGGCTACTGTTTATTAATTCATTCAGGCTGTGTTTTTCTTTAGTTTTTTTACCACAACTATAGCCTCGCTCATCACTCACACTAGTCTAGCACTGGTAAACTGAAAGAATATTCAACAGGCTTAACACACATCCCACAAAAACCTAGTTTTTCTTTTCTTAATTTATATACAAATCATTAGACGATGACGTGTCACGCCCTAACCCAAAACTGTGTAATGTTCTAACTTGTTTCTCAGTGTCCCATTACCGGCTATTTCCCAAGTCTCTGGGCCAAGTCATCTCCAAGTTCTCAGTGCGAGAACTGCACATCTCCTTCACGCAGGGCTACTGGAGGACCATGCAGTGGGGGCAGCCCTTCCTGCCGTCGCCCCCTGGGGCTGAACTCTGGGTCTGGTTCCAGGACTCTGTGACAGAGTGAGTACGGAGCCTCTGGTTGCTGCAGAGCATCAGTGGTGAAATACATGTTGTAAATTTTAAAATGAACACTAGTTTCCTTAATCCTTTATATTACTTTCCAGATATTCATAACGTCAATGACATCACTCTATTATGCCAGATTGATCGCAGAAAGTTTGACCTTTCACTAACTTATATCAGTGGTGAACATCAGGGTTTCGTGCTTGTCTCACAGAGAGGTCAAAGCCTATTTACACACACACACACACACACACACACACACACCATGTTGCATCATCACACAAAGACAAATGCATTGTCTAAGCAGTCATTCCAACTTCTGCATTGACCACAGACAAAAAAATAAAGTAAAGGGAGCCAAACAATATGTGGTCTTTGAAGTAAGGGGCTTGGCTTCAATAATAATTTTTTTCATGCCGATGCTGCTACCTCTGACTGAAAGTTCTCTGGAAGTTGGTAAAAGTCATGTTTGCATTACATGTTCTTCTTCTGTTATTGGAATAGGGAAAAATGTTAAATAAAAATATCATATAAAGCTAAATTAGCATTCCAAAAATACACTGCGAACGCATGCAGTGAAGATGAAGATGAAGATGAAGGTTTATGTTTATAATTAATATTTAACAGGAACAAAGAAATCAAATGACAACTTGAATTTTCATTTGCAGTATTTTAAAGGTGACAACCAAGAACCTGTGTTTTACATACAAGGAGATGAAAAAGCATTCAATTTCAGCTTTATTTCCGTTTTCAGTGTAAATCTTAAACACAAGAAAAATGCGTCAGATTCTCATAAAGAAAAATAAATGAATTCATTTTCAATACAGTGTCTTTGTATTTCGCTGCAGTCTCAAAGGGCTTAACTGTCTAATATGTGCTTTGCATGTTTCTTTCTGCCCTTTTTAGTGTGGATGGCACGTGGAAGGAACTGACAAACGTTTTGTCTGGGATCTTCTGCGCTTCACTGAACTTCATCGACTCCACCAACACTGTTCAGCCCAGTGCGTCGTTCAAACCGCTGGGCATAGGCAACGGTACAGAGAGGCTTCTTCAATATCCCTTCGCATTTCATAAAGCTAAAAGTGTGATTAGATGCCTTTTGAACTCTAACAGCGTGCAGGTGCTACAGATACTGCAGATAATGCACTGCAATACATGTAGGCTGATTCTGTTTTTTGTGTGTGTTGAACTTGAAGTGACAGACCACCGCTTCCTTCGCTATGCCACCCTCCCACGAGAGATTGTTTGCACTGAGAATTTGACACCCTGGAAGAAACTCTTGCCTTGTGGATCCAAGGTGAGTGTGTGTGCGCGTGTGTATTTATTTGTCTGACATCCACGATCTTATATCACTAACGCTAACTCACTTTCTTCATCCGTTTCTTAATGTGGCCGTGTTGCACGTGCAGGCTGGTCTTGCTGTCCTGTTGAAGTCAGAGAAGCTCTTCCACAGCAGTTTTCATTCCCAAGCGGTGCACATCAGACCCGTGTGTCAGGACTGGCAGTGCAAAACCACATCCTGGGAGCTGAGGCAGACGCTGAACGTGGTCTTTGACCTGCACACCGCTTCACAGGGCAAACGAGGTGTGCAAAAGGCCCTTCTTCATGCATTCATCGCACACGTTTGGTTGTAGGAGGAAACTCCCTGGCATTAGTGAACTCAATCTGTTTGTTCCTTCAGAGTGGTCTCTGTTTAAGATGTTCTCTCGGACCCTGACTGAAGCTTGTCCGCTGGCCTCCTCCAGTAAAATCTACATCGACGTCACAGACAACCCTCAGGTTCGATTCCCACATAATATGCCGTCATCCACTCCAAATGATTAGTTATTCCCTGTAATGCAAACTTCACAGAACGGAAAATATGTTTAGTTTTAGCCAACCGCCAACACAGTACCAAGGTCTCTAGTACCGCTATGGAGCTGTTTGTTTATGAGCGGGTTTTGTGTTCTGCACAAGCAAGAGCTATCCTGCAATGCACAAACAAATGCGGTGAAGCAGAAGACTGCTCGCAAGTAAACATGAATGTAAGCAAAGCACAATTTAAAATACTAGTTGGCTGTGCAAAGGTTGTATGAAAAAGGAGCACACAAATATGCTTTGGTGAGTATGTATAAATGTAAACCGTTGTTTGTTTACAAGAAGGCTCCACAGGGTACCTTTTAAAGATGCTTTAAAACAGATGTAGAATGTTTTCTACAAGGTTTAATCTTTCAACAGCGTGTGTGCAGACGTGCAATCCTTTTGGCTAAGAGAAATCTGATGCCATTCTGCAGGGGGAGCAGTTTGAGGTGAGCCCGGCCACTCCCCTGCTGAGCCAGGCAGTGGTGCTGGGGGACAGACGAACCTTCTCTGTCTACGATCTGACCCAACAAATCACCTTTGGCACTGTTCGCTCTTTCAACCTGCTGATCCGTTGGAAAGCCAGCGAGGGTGAGTGAGCAACATAACATGATAGCATGATAGCATGACACACAGCTTTGTATAAGAGGCCCGACGTACAGCAGTCTTAATAATTCAATGCAACATAAAAGACTGCAGAGGTTTTTGGCCAATGTATTTGCAATCTGTTCTCTGTTTTGCGACAGAAAGTCCTCAGTAATAATAAGAAGAAGAATATAATAATATTCTTTATTTAATACTTTTCAAAATCTATGTTCACATACGCAGCATTAAATAAAAAAAGACAAGTCTTAAAATCATCAGGATTCAAAAGTGTGGGAAAAGGCTAGAAAAGAAAAAAATGTCAGGAAGTAAGATGTGTGACACAACACTTTTTCAAGCTAAAAAAAGCAAGTAAGAATGTATGAGATGTTTGTGTTTTGTACCAAAGAGACAGTCAGTCGTGCATCAGATTCTCCAGCTTCACTAACTAGCAGTGTTTCATTGTCACATTTCTTCATATCTCATATTTCTCTGCTGCGGTGTTTCCCCACATGGTCTAATGTTAAACTTCCTTGTCTCGCCCTCTCCGCCTGCAGGTGACATGCTGCGGCCCCTGCTCCACGCTGAGCGTTACGTGGCCGGTTACGGGCTGCAGACGGGAGAGATTCACACTCTGATGTACAACAACCACCCCTACAGGTCCTTTCCTGTGCTGCTGATGGACTCTGTGCCTTGGTATCTCCGTCTGTACATCCACACCCTCACCGTCACCAGCAAGGGGAAGGACAACAAGCCCAGTGAGTTAGAAAGCAGAGATGGATGTGTGCGTGTGTGTGTGTGTGTGCACAAAACTGTGCCAAATGTGCCAAACGTTGGAACAATGTGTCCATAACAATGATAAATAAATAAAAGCCACTCACAACTGGTGAGATTATAGAAATCAGATCAGCCTTACACATCTCCCACTCCACACCAGGTTAGCTTGCATAGCTGTGACCGTAGAAAACAGAATCATGCCAGTGTCTGCAAGATTTCGACATTGTAACTGCAAGTAAAGGGGTCGACGTGATAAGTAATAGTCTTGCAGTTATTTTAAGCGGTGGCAAATGCTGCTTTACAGACAAGAAGAGGCTGATTCCCAGTGTTGGCATTCAAAATGTTGTGGAGGCAAGAATAATAATGCCCATACATACTAATGTACTTCATACTAACAGCTGATATTTAGCTAACTTATTGATTGTGTTTTCAATGTTTATGGAATTCCATTCTCTATATGACCTCTACACAGTTAGGTGATATTATTGCTACACGAGTTACACATACTGTTCCTTCCCAGTTTCCCTACAGTAATCATTTTCATGTAATTCCATGCAGATGCTTTTTTCCACCAGAAGGAGGAGAACATGAGTCATGAAACTTTTTTTTTTTTTTTTGGTCTACCTTCCTATCTTGGTGTTTGGTTTTTTCTCAGACATTATATGACACAATTATTTATGGAGTAGTGTTACATGATATCACATATGCAGTATATCCAACTTAGTTGCAGTGGATCAACATTAAACTAGTGTATCAGTGGTCACTCGTGTTTTTCATCCTCCGTTAGGTTACATCCACTACCAGCCGTCTAAGGACCGCGTGAGGCCCCACCTGCTGGAGATGCTGGTCCAGCTTCCTCCCAACTCTGTCACCGAGGTCACAGTGCAGTTTGAGAGGGCCCTGCTCAAGTGGACTGAATACACCCCCGATCCCAACCATGGATTCTATGTTGGGTATGCGCACATAATTGTTTTCAAAACTGCTTCTTTCCAGAGGTTGCTGGCAGAAGACGCACACACACGTTGCTTGTCATGTCCCTTAATGTTGTAGGTGTCGTATGATTTCGAGGAGTGTAAGAGCGGATGGTTTGAAAAACTGAATGGTTTTGTTTTAGTCGTTTTTGACTAAAATATGTTTTTTCAACATTTAGATCTTCAGTAATCAGTTCTCTTGTACCAAGCATTGTCGCCATGGATACAAACAGCACTCGGGAACGCCCTCTTTTCAGCAGCTTGTAAGTATAGAGTTATTTCTTTTCTGTGGAAAATGCCTGTTGTTGCTCATTGAGAAATCGAATGATCATATTTTCCATCTCCCTGCAGTTTTCCCTGCAAAGAGGAGTCCAGCTACTTTGTGCGCGTCTACACAGAGCCTCTGCTGGTCAACCTGCCAACTCCGGACTTCAGCATGCCTTATAATGTCATCTGTCTGACCTGCACTGTGGTGGCCGTGGGCTACGGCTCCCTGTACAACCTACTGACCCGGAGTTTCCAGGTAGAAGAGCCCAGCCCGGGATTGGCCAAGCGGATAGCCAACGTCATCCGCAAGATGAGGGGCGTGCCGCCGCTCTGAGGCTGCACACGAATGCCAACTAGGCTCTACTTTCAGAAAGGAAGTTTTCCTTTTGGTGAAACTACTGATAAACATGCCATATTCAGGGAAGAACTGAGTCAAGCACTGGTATGAATGTTTTTTTTAAACGGTCAACTGGAAGGTTTTCTTTTCGAATGGAAGAAGACAAATAATTATTTTGCGGATAAACGTGTTCAGGATACTTTCCTGCCAGGAAAGGACAAGGAAATGTAAACAATTTGTCTGCTCGGATGGAAAGTACGAGCTTTGTTAGAAGGAACTAAAGCTGTGCAGTATGCTACAATGGTAACTGCATCAGAGTGTTGTGTTTTGATTATTTTAGTTTTTTTTATGTTTAAAGCCATAACTCCACTACATCATAATATAGCCACAATGTCTCCGAGGCATTTTGTTACTATAAGGAAACGGTGGTAAAATTATGTTTCTACAAATCTGAGACTGATGGCCTTACACAGCATCATAGAGCCTCAGCTTAGTTCTCATACTGACCCGTTGATTGCTATCTGCCTGCTAGAAAAGATTTAATAAACGGACCCTTTAAGTCAAAGGTACTCTGTCAGAATGTCACTTTTCCTCAAACCTCAGTTACGATAGTATATCAAATAAAATACTGAGCTTCCCATGTCCAACCATAAATTAACATGGCATCAAAGTGTAACTATGGAACATCCAGAAGTATGTCCTCTTTCTTTAGTTGCTCCCGGTTCATTTGTATTATCTGACATGTGTTTTATAGTAGTTTTAATACATGAGAAAGAACACATGATCACAAAAATACTGAAATGTTACCAAAACTATCATTTTTAAAATGTGTTTGTAGATTGTTGGACATATGCATGAGCAATAACGTGTCCACAACTACTTGTTCTATCTCTTAACATTTATTTTGCACTGCTTGTTGGATGCATGCTCGAATGTTAAATGCGATTGTCTGAAGGTCTCTTCATAATTTATTGCCTTTAGTTTGTCGGGTTTTGAACTCATTCACTCATCAGTTCAATGCAGTTTCAGTGTCTTATAGCCAATAGAAGTCTGTCATTATGGAAATGACTTTACCCTCTCATGAAATACTAATACCATACATTAGTTTTTTTTTACTTTTTTACCAAGAACAACCGTATCCTCTGTTATGCTTGTGTGTGTGTGTGTGTGTGTGTGCGACAACTTAAATGTCCCTTATTGCCTTTTCAATAAACTGCCATTTTACTCATATGACTTGCTGAAGGTACACCGTTAACTAAACTGCGCCGGAGCTGAAGCTTCTAGCCCACATTTTTATGTAAACAGACTTGGCTCCACTTCTGGCAGACTCGGAGGGAACAAACATAGACGTCTCTGTATTTGGCCGGTCAGCGATTCTCACCCCTGCACGTTTGGCAACGGCGTGGAACAAAAACAAAGGAGGGGTGGGGGGGGAGCAGCATTCCACGTAAGTTATGTTCATATCTGGTCAGCTGCAAACTGTTATTTCTCCAAACAAGACGTACACAGCCAGAGAACATAGCTCCGCAGCCTCAACCTCCAGAGTCCAATGACAGCCTTAACGTTATTTGGAACCTATTTTTATGATAAGATTAAGAATACATTTTTAGTCACACTTATGTGAATTAGGCTATTTGAGCTGCTTTTTTAGATATGTGAGACTGTGGTACAGCAGTGTGGAAATTTTCGGGCAGCAGACATTCTTGGCCATCTCTTTATTTAGTCTTGTTTTCTGCCAGTGAGCACTTTCCATTCTTGGCGTATTTTGTATATTTGTTTTTTCAGCCAAGCTCTTGTCCAAAAAGACCTGTGAAACTCGAGACCTATAACCAGCAGGGTGATAAATACAATACACATTTCTAAATTCTGGAATCATATTTTATTTGTTGGAATACAAAGATATGTAAATGTTCCACACCTTCAAATTCTACAAGAAACAGATTTATAAGCACAGTACACTTTTTATCCATTTATACTAGAATATACAGTTTTCCTACTTGTACAGAAATACTGTTACATGGCAAAAATGTTTTTGACATCAAAATAAGATTACTAAAGTTGTAAACTCAAGTTAAAATACAGACATACTGTGGGTCTTTTGAAGACTATGATTGGCACCAGCTATTTTCCTCCTGACTGTGTCATAATAACGTAACAGCAGGTTATAACAGCAAGTTCTTGCTTTTCCAAATGTAGATTAGAATACTAATTAGAAATTTACAAAAAATTCAAATAGCTGATGCTTAAAGTACAGGCACATTAAATGGTTTCTTAACTAGAATGAGACCAATTTACTTTCTCCCTCCAAAGTATCAGGACTGTGCAAAACAAAAGGCTCCAATGTTGAACATGGAGTTGAAAAGGTTTAAAATGTGAACATCATAAAATTTCTAACGTCTCAATGCACTTTCTGTGCCGTTGCTTGAAAGAAACCAAACGAGTGCACACATGCAGCTGAGTCGCTGTCCGTCCAATCAGCAGGGCTCGCTGCAGGCGTGGCCGCAGGTTGTCTTGCAGCACTTCTGCTCTCCTGGACACTGACCATCATGATAGCAGTACTCGGCACACATGGGGGTCCCCTGGGGCAGAGCACAGCGGCCCCGCTTCACTGAAACACCAAAAGACAAAAAACATGCTCGGTTACAAGATACTTCAATGTGATTACACAGACGCTAGTGGGGGGAGGATTTGGGTTACATCTGACCTGTGTATGGCGCGATGCACTCATGTCCGCATCCGTTGTGGCAGCACTTCTCATCACTGGGGCAGTCACTGTCGTTGGAGCAAAATTCAGCACACAGCCCGGAGCCCCAGTGCCTGCGAGGACACACTCCTGGCTTGGCTGAAGGGAAAAGAGAGATTTATAAACACAAAAAGGGCTAAAACAGACATGGCTTTTGATTGGAAGGGGCTATCTGTCCATGCTTGATTTCCACGTCAGTGTAGTCACTGAGAAGACTTAGATAACAGTTTAAAACATTGTGGCTCGTACTGAAAGCAGGAGGGACACAGACAGCTCCACAGTCAAAGACACAGCATTTGTGATCTGCAGGACAGTCTTCATCACACACACACCCCTTATGTGATGGGACAACATTAAGGAGACGTGGGCACTGGCCTGGTTTTGGAAGAATTGCTGAGAGAAGGGAGGCAGTGAAGCAGAAAAGGAGAATGATCAGCTGTGGTAACTGGGATAACACAAATGAAGGCGTCTGGTTGTCAAACAACTTGGTTGTGGAATCAAGCAGAAAAATAAATACACTTTTCTCAGCAGTAAATAGTAAATTGCCAGGTTATACATAAAACACATACTACCATCTGAGTCAAAACAAACATACCTGTTAAATTGGCTTCAGATTCTGCAGCAAAAACTATGTTACAGTGCAAAAATGCACCGAGTGTTAAAACCAGTGCACAAACTGCTGACCAGTGTTTCTCCATGTTAACTTCTTGCACACAGGAATGTACTCCAGTTTGGACAAATATTCCAGTACACAACCTGCAGGCTGAGCAGCTCAGTCAGAGGATGCTGGGTCCTTGTGCCCGCACCGTTAACGTCCCATCTCTGCACTTCAGGGGTTTTTGATGGGATGTGACAGCAGACACATTTCTTCTCCCAATGTGTATTAGATGATGATGATGATGATGATGATGATGATGTTACAAATAAATTAGTTCATGCTTCTGCACTTCACTGTAGTGCTGTTATTCAACGTTCTGCTATTTATAGTGTTGTTTCTGTTTCTTCTCTTGATTAAAGGCTTTTAGTATATAATATGTTCCCTAGGAAGAAAAATCCTTTGTCAGAGTATTTGACAAATTCATTGTATTTTTCTTTTCTTTTCAGGCAACCATCCAAAGCATGAGGCGTTCTCAGTCTGACCCTGTATTGCCACCTATTGGCATAATCAGGAGTTACATGTAAGCTGGTAAATGGAAGGCGGTTTAGTCATATTCTCACTGACACTTAGGTTGCACAACAAAAAACACTGGTGTCTTAACTATGTTCTTAACAAGACAAGACAGCTACTTCAAAAACACATTATACGCTCATCTTCATTGTGTGTTCTAACAAGGCATGTGTGCCAAACTGAGAGAGTACAAATGACAGGTTTAACTGTGGCGTTTATTTTCACGCTGCTTGTCTAGATATTTTCTTTTTATCCTCTGCCATTAATATCAAGGATAAGCAACTCGACTGGTTCCTTTAAAGTTTGCTTCACGCTTTTCAAGTGTTTTTTGGGCCAAGATATGCAGAGAATCACCATTTGTGTTAGCGTGCCATTAGACTGTAGCTCTTCACAGGTAAAGTCAAAATATGCTTACCATTTGGAAGGGACGGAGATGATTGCACATGTATAAAAAGAAAGTTTCTCCCAAAATAAAAAATGAAAGGGAACAGAACGTTCCATAAGTTCTTAACACATTCCTTATGCATCAGCTTCGAAGGCTTATTGTTTCTAGGAGTTCGACAGTTTCATACAGTCTTTTCTTTTATCCTTACTTTCCTATTTCTCAACTCCCTCTCATCCTCATTTTTGTCCCATGTCTTATTTTGTCATGTTTTCTTTTTTCTTTTTTGATGTTTTTAAATATTAAAAACTTTAAGGGGGGGTTATGAAAAACTGGGGTTTATGAACTAAATGGGTATCCATGCATGTACCGGCCAGTAAAATGTTTCACCTCATCACTGCTTTCATATTGTCGCTTATGTTTCTCGTTGCTTCTAACTGTTTTCTTCACCTGTCTGCTGTAGATGAAATCTGACTTCTGTCCTTAAGAGCATAAAAAGCAACACTGCGTCCATGAGTCATGATAGTGGCAAATTTATGAGAGAGTCGGCACAATTACATGTTGTTTCTTCATGAGACAGCATGCAGCTTTGCATTTATGTGAGTCTGTCTGCGCTCCCTCTGCTGTGAGACTGCACTGTGTATCTGATTCAGTCCCCTGATCCTGTTAAGATGATGCCAATGCACGTAAGCTACTGTGCCGTGTCATGGTGTGCTAGCCAAAAACACAATATGTCAGCATCACATTTGCAGGTTAGGCCTGCAAGATAAAGCAACAGATTAATGAAAGGACTATTTCTTTAGTAAAAAAAAAAAAGAAGACATTCCAACTTCCAACATGTTCACTATGGTGATGTCTGTGGATTATTCTGAGTAACAGGGACACTAATTCTGGAAATACTTACTGTAATAAATGTTAATGTAAACTTTCAATGCTGTGGCACCATAAACCATTCACCGGCGGAAGGGGTATACAGATATGTTACATAAGTAAAAGTAGTAATACCACAAATTAAAAATACTCCATTACAGGAAAAAAGTCCTTCATTCAAAATCTCACCTACATAAAAGCAGAGAAGTATTCTCAGCAAAATATCAGCTAGTGGTAACTAAAAAATGTTTTTTAAATCAATATTTGAACAAATCCTTTGAGTCAGTTTGCTGAATTGAAAGACACAGTGGTTGAGTGATGAGGACAATTCTGTAAAGAAACCCAATAAGTCCCTGTGATGAAACCTACACAGGAATGATGTGGTTTGTAGTCCTGCACTTTTTTCATAATGTCTAATATATAGGTTGGTATGAGGACAACAAAGTGCTCTGTTTGAGGTGCAGTGCCAGCTACAGCCTCTAGGTGGGGGTCTCCACTTAAAGATCTCAACCACTTGGGTCTGTTTTTTTTATCTTTCCACCAAGCTTTACATTATTACTCAAATAAGAGAAATAAGTTATCTAATGAAACACAGTTACAGCTGAACAGAAACTACGTACTAACATTATACATGGTTCAGTATTAGTGTTATTGTAGGTATATATATATATATGTAAGTCAAAATCTGATAATTGTTGTGAAATATGTCTTTTCATTGTCTCTCAGATGTTGCAATGTAGTATAACTATGTAAATATATTCTCTTTGGCTTTGATTTGATTGACAGCTATACCCCAAACTCTCAAACAGGGACAATCCAGAGGGTTATTATACAGGGTACAGTGAGCAGTGAGGAGTAATTTTACCCCCAGGAGTGGAAAGGCCATGCAATTTACATGTCCAACTGCATTGCTTATAGCAAGATCAGTAGCCAATGGGATCTTAGCTGTGAGCTCTTGTTATGTTGTTATTCTGATTTACCTTCACACACTGTCTGACATATCTGACACTTGCAAGGATGTTCATGTGTTTTCATATACGTGCATGCTCAGAAAACAAACAAGGTCATAGTATTTTCATAATTTGGTGTTTTTTTAATATTTTATATTTCATTCTCACAACACCACACCTACGAAACACTTTGTTTCTACTCCTTCCATACTCTCTTTCCATTAACCCTCCCCCCCCCCTCTTGTCCTTGGGAATTCAATCATGGAATAATGTTGCTGGAAACCTTTCCTCTATGTATTCATGTAACAAGACTTGGCTAGTGGTGTTATTGTATGTCCTTGAAATGATGTAGGTGCTATCAGTTTCACTGTTGGCTGTGAATGTTGAACATATGAATGAGGTGGGAAAAAGATAGTTCTGTATGACTGTAAGTCAAATTTAAAACACCCACCAAATTATTGGTGACCAAATCATTTAAGCGTTTCCCACAACTCCAGTCGTCACAACCTTTAAATAATATAAGTATCAACATTTTATGGCCTCCTTGTGCCTTTTCTATTGACACCAAAGTCAGGCTCATAGATGGAACATGGAGCAAACTGATATGCTTACATATTGGAACCAAGGAAAGGTCAAACATGGGTGACATGAGGTAAAATGAGGACGTGTCATCGAGTACTCCATATTTTTTATCATGACTGGCTCTCTAAAATTAACCATCTACCTCTTGTGTGACACTGTAAACATCTAACAGCAAATGTTAAAGAAAAATGGCTACATATACATTTTAGAGATATTAAATTAAGTTTGCGTTTTCCAAAATGCATATAGTATTTTGGAAACATAATAATAATACTTTGTGTAGGATTCCTGAGCAGTTAGAACATAAATCGTTTGGACCAGAGTCATCTGACAAGCATGATAAATGGGCATAATTCCCCACTTTGTGCTCATATTGTTTCCAAACTGACCCAAAACAAGTCTCAACATCACCCCTTGACCTCAAGGCCCCTCCCCCCTGAGCACCCATAGTCAATCATGTATTACATTGTGCATTAACCTGCCGTTGACCTCTGTATGCTAAACCAGATTGCCATTTTACCTCCACTTTAATGTTCTACTCTTAGTTATCTGAGGACTGAATCAGATTTTTTGTCCCATTTTAGCCCTCAGGCATCAAAAAAATGTCTCAAATGACTGGTGGGGGTGGATGGGTGGGTGTGTGTGTGGGTGGGGGGGGGGGTGGGTTGGGTTTAATCAA
>JAVQJD010066176.1:0-57823 GCA_036023655.1 Nannoperca australis | reverse complement strand
GGGGGGGGGGGGGGGACCAACACACATTTATTTATGCCACGACCCTGGTGTTCATTTGCATCGAATTTTTCTACATTTTGTATTTTGCGTGTTCCAGTTAGTTCAATCGCCCATTCGTGTTTAACAGCAGCTTTCTTAAGTGCCGCCTATGTCAGCAGCTGCTCTTTTAATGCCTCCCCCTGTGAAGCTGGTGTCACACCCGCTCCTTCCCTCTATCTCTCTTTCTCTGGATACTGGCACACCAATCAAATCGGTGCAGCGCTCAGTTCCATCCCCGCTCCCCGCCATAGCTGCATCAGACCTGCACAGAGCGGTGTCACACTAATTCAGTTCCCCCGGCCTGCTTGAGCTCCTCGCCTTTCATTCCGCACGACAAAAGTCACGCCTGCTATCTCTCTGAGTGTATTAGCAAGCATCCTCGATTTTCTTTCTCTCTCTTGCACCGACTCCTTCTCCCTTCTTTCTCTTGCTTGTACCTCCTTCTCTATCTCTTTCTCCCCTCCTGGTTATCATCTCCCCTCCTATTCAGACGAGTTTCAAATAGAGAGGGGAACCCTTCTAATTAGCTCTGTAAAGATGCTTTGTCGCAGTCAGTGTGGCCACCAGTGTGTGCATTGAGAGGGGATGTGTGACAGCTAGTGTTAGCATTGAGACAGTGTGTATGGGCCCTTAATGAGGTTTGTTAGCTGAGTGTGTATCCTGCTGTTTGAATACACCCTCGGCAGCCTTTGAAGGAACAGAGATGAAGAGAGCGTGGAGGAGAGAGGAGGAGAGAGGAGTCTTTCAGCGTGGCAGGTTGCAGAATGCAGATGATGCATTATGTTCAGCGTGGTTTCTTTTCGAACAGCAGATGAGAGGACAATTATGCTTCACTTGCATGTTGTCCGTGAAAACTGTGGGAAGTATACGGGGGTCATCATGCTCATCAGACCTTGGGGGGATTTTCCTCGCCTCCGAAATTTTCTGTGACTCCAATAAACCCTCCGTGGATTAGTTCTCAACAGATGATAAGTATTAGCCCGAAATGTGGTTTAGCATGAAAGAAGGCGATCGTTAATCTAAGGCACTTTTGGAAACTCAGCTAACAGTTTCCTGGTGAAAGGGAGGCTGGGTGCAAAGAGAGACTGATTCAGCTCATCATTTGCAGTCATGAGTGAAGGGGCAAAAAAAAAAAAAAAAAACAGTAGAAGCCAGCTGACTAAAGAAGAGATGACCTGTCAGAAATCACTATTGTGCAGCTTATAACAGAGTTTCCATTTCTTTTTAAAGTCTAAAACAAATGAGGACTCACATGACGTACATTGAGCAGGTTCAAATAATTTGTGATCAACTGAGAACAGTGAGAGGAATGTTTTAAAATGTAGACGAATGCAGAGGAGAGGTAGTGGTGGAAGAACAAGGAAGATTAGAGATGGCTTGAAGCAGATGGGATACAGAGACGGAAGGAGAGAGAGAGAGAGAGAGAAATAGGTTGGGAAATGAGGGATTGTATGGAGCCAAAGAGCCAACCTGCTGGGCCTGCCTGCTGCCTCAGAGATTGTAAACTGTCACTCAGGATGCAGACAGACAAGCAAGACAGACATCATTTGCCCATATTACCCTCTTCTCTCGAAACTGTCGCCCATGCAGCCCCTTCTGCTCTTCTTCTGTCTCTATCCTTCACTCCACTTCGAGGCGATTTCTTTTGCCCGTGCACATGCATGTATATGAACTCCCTAATCTCGTTCTTATATCTTCCTCCTCTCGCAGCTACTTTCTTTCTGTCTCCGGGTCTCTTTTCCGTTGATGAAACGAGTCAGCTTGCGGTACACTCTCCCCTCTCATTGTTCGATGGTTCGTTGCCTCCCCGTAGGAGGTAGAGGGTGTTTGGGCGCTTTCCCCTGTTTTACCAGTTTTCCAGTGTAATCCTTTACACCGGCACAATGAGCTCTCACTCCAGCCACAGGATTCTATTAGGCTCCCAGAGACACAGGATCTCCATAAACATTTTCCAGCTACCCCTGCCCCCCCTCCTCACCATCTATACCGCCTCATGGCCTCAAACACAGCCAACTGATAGCTTCCTTTATACATTTTAAGCAGAACCCCCCTTTGTTTAGCCTGAGATTTTACCTGTCTGGAAAAGGAAGGTAGAATAAAAGCTTATACACTTGCATTACCAACGGCTTGTTAACGCTGTCAGCTTCACTCCCAAACTGACTCCCGCAACAGTGTTTCTTTACAATCACAGAGCATATAACAAGCTACTGTGAACAAGGAAATGCTTGTTATATGGTCTTTGGAGGGACGCTAAAGATGTTTTAAAACATGCTGAAGTCATTGGAGGATGTGATTCCTGCTCCCTGCTGCAAAAACCATGCCATTAAAGTCTGCAGATAAACTCCCCAGTCTGTCAGCTCATACACATAGTGTGCATCAAATTCACAACTGGGTCTGTATTTCAGTCAAACCTTTTCAGACTTACAACAGTAGACATTGTCAGCCATAGCAAGAAATGTGACTGCTTTTACAAACTGTTGCTAATGTGCCACCCTCCTCTATAGACTATTTTATAACACTACAAAATATCAGTTATTTATGAATATTTATATTTTTAATATTATTGTATGAATGGTTCTAACATGGACTTTGATAGTAATTAATCTTGAATCATGTGGTTAGGGATATCTTGATTAACCATCTGTATTTATTTATTTATGATTCAGTGATTGTGGTACATCACTGTATGCCAGTATAAGTGAAATGGCAAATTGTTCGATTTGGCCAAACTGTTGGCCAAATGTAAAATTTGCCTTATCATCTAACCTGATGCATATCTTGTTAAATGTTAGAATTAAGAAACTCAATATTTCTAGAGAAATCTCTACTAAACATGCTTTAAAATGTTGTAAATATTTAAGGCCGTACGATGCTTTATATTACAGCCATGTGTTTGTCAATGTCTGTGTTTTGTTCTTCAAGTCCAAAGCCATGGGTCACAGGGCTCCTTTCTCCTCCCCTCCGTCCTCATACACAAACATGTCGCTCTGTCTCCCGCCCATCTCTCTCCTCCTGCCCCCCGTCCATCCTTCCCTCTCCTCCCATCTTGATAATGCAGCTCTTTTCTTTCTCGCTGGGTGGAGGGCTGCCCTGAACCAACATTGTCCCCTATGCCGGCTCTAGTGGGGGGCCCTATTGTGTGTGAAGGAATGGGGAGTTAACACCCATGTCTGAACCCTCTCAATGGGGGCATTGTGTCTGAATCTTCCTCCGGCTCACCCAATCTCACCCCACGTCACTCCCCTGCACAGGCCAAGCCAGGGGCTACTCCGAGTGCTGCCTATTATATGATGAAAACATGCACATAACAGCGAACTCATATTCACAAACAAACCATCCCATAACTGGCTGTTTTCACTCGCTACTTTCTGTGTCTTGTAAATTTTCCAGCAAATCACACTGAGCTGAAGTGTTTGCTGCTGCTTTTGACAGAAATGGGGGCCAGTGGGTGCTCGGATACTGAAGGAGGCCCCTGCAATTCGTTTTTCTTATAGAAAAGAACAAAGCGACACATAAAAGACTATATTGTATTAGCATGATAACAGAATTCAGTATGCATTCAGAACATTTGCAGTGAAGGAACCCATGCTAATTATTCGTTTGGTATCAGAACCGTCATTGTTTTATTTATGTCATAGTCAAGACATGGTCAAAAAGGACAAAACACAATGAAAATAAGTAATATTTCCCAACAGTGCAGGTTATGTGGATTGATTTTAACGTGAATGATTTATATTTCTGAAAAAAAACATTTAAAAACATGAACAGAAATGGATGTGTCTGTGTTTCATACAGTATTTTTATTTGTTTCTGTATAGCAGCGAGTGCCTTGGGGGAGGTTACAAAGGAGCAAGTTGGCGTTTTCTTCCCACATATTTTTAATCAAAGTGTTAGTGTTTACATTTGCATTTGCATTGAGCAGAGGGATGGTGAATGCCAAAGGTGAGATTTTGAAAAACACTCTATTTTCCTTTTTTTCAGATGGAAACAAGGGTGGGTGGTTGAAGGCTGGATAAAGGCTGGTAGATGACTGAACTCAGAGACCCGGCGCAGCTCATCATCATTGCCATGGGCTCTCGTCTTCCTCCTCTCCTCCTGTGGCCCATACCTCCATCCAGGGGTCCAGTGAAGCCCGAGCGGGGAGCTAGTGAGTGGGCTGGGAAGGATGGAGACGGTCCCGGAAGGATAGAAGTATCTCTGGAGCTACCAGCATGCTGGAGAAATCAATATGAAACACAGAGCCTGCACAGCTCTGAGTGGGGTTTCCTGTGTTAGTCTGTGGCCTAAGGGCCCGTAGACCTCCAAAGGACAGGCCCTGCGTGGCCCTCTCAGCTGCAGCCCCAGCTCCTCAGACTGGACCTCAGTCCCGATCTCCGCTGGCTGTGTGTGGTTCTGCTGAAGGGGATCTCTCCCCAAATAATACCCAGAATGCTCAGAGACCGCCGAGAGGGATATTCCTTTCTCTTGATTTTTCCTTCCTTCATAAGATTGACATATCCCCCACCTTCTGCCTCTGGCTGTTTAAAAACCAGTTTATGAGTTCTGCTTTTGACTCGCTCTCCATCCTCAACCCACCCGTTGTTTATTCCCCAACCAGTTTTTACATTTGACAAAGAGACAGTGCGATCTTTATTTTCTCTTCCACTCTTGGCTTGCTGTTACTATGGTGAGCTGTAGACATGTGTCTGTTAAAAACCAGAAACACTGGCATGACATGAAGTATGATCGTCATTTTTTTCTCTCCGTGATGTCTGTACATTCACTTCCAGACAGTTTTTTAAAAAACGGACTCAACAGCAAAGAGGGCAGAAGATCACAGAGTGGAGATGGTAAAATGGCAAGTATCTCTCTTTAGCACTCCACATTTTCCACTCCATGAACAACTCTCAGTATGCTCTCATTACCTCATACATGCCTAAAATAGCGTGTGTGTGTGTGTGTGTGTGTGTGTGTGTGTGTGTGTGTGTGACCTGTTAGGTTAAGAATGGATCATTTTAGGATGTTGATTAAGCTTTAAAATATGTTTTTTTTTTACTCTAAGAAATGTTTGGAAGTTGACATTTAATTAAAATGCATTTGTAAAGCCTTTTGAATTACAAGATGTAATTTACATTTTGAAATATAAGAGACAGCTACTCTCTATCTATATATTTCCTCAGCACAGAGCTCTGTTTGTGCGCATGAATGTCTGTATATGCTTGGCCTTGAAAGCAAGCAGCAGCAGCGAGCTCCCAAACTGCTGCCGTAGTCACAGTAATGCAGTGTGGTTGTTTCCATCCAGATGGGCACAGCTTTTGACAAAATGGCCGCCAGTCTTTCCCTCTGCCAAAGATGGCGGGCGCATCTCTGTTGTCTGCCATCTGTGCGTCCGTTAGCTGTTGTCGAATGCAAATCGAGGCTAATTGCATTTGCATAACCTCCAACCATCATGTCATTGGCATGTGCCGATAATTGCTTCTATGAACGCGGCGTAGCGGCGCTCAAGCAGGAGGGAAGGGATGTCTTAAAGTGTATTTGGTGCCGTTTGTTTTTCTCTTGGGCGCAAGTATTTGCAGCCTGAAATGTGTTCGAAGCACGTGAGATCAAGAGTCTGGTCCTACTGTGCCATATGGCACGTTAGCATGTGATTCCCCCGCATGCAAATGTGACACTGTACAAAAGATTAAGCCGAGACTTTTTTTTTTTTTTTTTTTATCAGATAGCGCTCTGTCACGCTTGCACACTCACAGAGATTTTTACAGACAGACATACATAATGCACCGATGAAAGCATTAAGCAAACACAGAAGCTCAGACATGCACACAGACTCTAATTAAAAAGGGATCCATAGGCCCAACAAACTCCAGACAGGCAGACCATAATAGTCTCATTTTCATGCACATTGGTGTCTGGTTGCCATGGCACTGAGCAAATCGTGGGGTGACTGATTTTGCTAGAGAAGGGCTGCACATGAAACATATAAATAGGTGGTATAACAAAACAATTGTCGCCTAAAGACGCTTTGAAGCATCAATGCTATTTCCCAAGAATACACCCGTTAAGAGGAAAATGAGAGGCTGAACTGCTAGTCATCTGTTTGAGACTCTGGAATAACCTGAAAAATATTCAACATGCGGATCTCATAACTTGGCATTATGACGTTGGGAGCAGTTTATGTCGCAGAGGATTGTAGAGGACTGAAGCGCTGTATAAATGAATATCTCACGTTTGCATTTCGTCAGTGCGTCTTGTTTTCGGGGGGTGTTAATTCATGCGATGAGAGTCGTCTGAGCGGCTGAGTAACAATGCAGCGTTCGTATTTGCATTCGCCCATCAAGGCAGCTGCTGTGCTGTACAATTAGCTCAACTGTGGGCAGCAAAATGGCGGTCACACGAATCATAGAGTCTGTCTGCTGGTCGTGGGAGCTGAGGAGAGGAGAGAGATGGGGAGGGTAGGAGGGGGTGGTGGGGATTTTGGGGCGTCTGGTTCTAGAGAGAGAGAGGGTTGCAGGGTCTAGACTGTGGGGTGGGGGGTCGCTCATGAGGGGGAAGATGGAGTAGGGGGTGTTAGTGGAGAGGTTATTATTTGGGGGGGGGACGTCTGGTTTTAGGAGGAACAATTAATGAGGGACTGGAGGTGAGGGGGGTAGTTTGTCCGCATTTGTGAACATGTGTCTGTGTCTCGTCCATTTGCATAAAACGATGAGGGTCGTCCATATGCCGTGCGGCGAAGCACATTCAGTCACAGTCTTTTGCGCGCCTCTCAAGGTCTCTCTCACATGATCTGAACGAAACCCGCTGAGTGTCGCACGCTGCCACATCTGACGGTCACTATATCTGTCGGGGAGCAGGAACACGCTCTACCCCATTTCTCACAATAACACTGAAACACTCCTACTGTACTGAAGCCTCATGTTAGGCGCGTCAGTGTTTCTGTCCGTTACGCCAGCCAATGAGGAGATGCGGGGCTGCTTTCAGCCAATGACAAACGGTAAAGAATCAGGAAGAGGAAGGAAAGGAGAGGAGAGTCATGAGTTTACCCTTGCTGTGCCGGGGGAAAAGAGAAACAACAACACAGCTTCAGTAGGAAGGAATCAAAGAGAGGGAAGGAAAGGCTAGTGGGAAGAGGAGGAACAACACGAGAGCGTTATTTTGAAGAAGACATTGCTTTCCAAACATACCACAGTTGGAAAGCCGGAAAATAGGAAATAAAGCAGTTTATAAGAAACAAAAATGAATACTGTGTTACATTTTTTTTTGTGACAGACATGGAGATCATAGAATATTTACAGATCAATGTAAGGGGGATGATGGGAAAGAAAAGCCTGCCCTTCACTGAAAAGGAATAAAGTCATGAAGATGGGGTGGTCGTCATGAGGCCCAAAAAAGTCAGACAGCCAGACGCAGACACAATGAAAATCTCCATAATGATCCGTATGAATACTGCTGTGTTTAAAGTGTGATCGTCTCCGGTGCTGGAGGTCTGAGCTCGAAACGTGAGAATGTTAGGAGAACATATGCAGAGCAGTCGGGCGCTGGCGAGACACCCTTGCTAGCATGAATGCTGTTGTAGCAGGTGAAAGAGGACCCTAGAGTTCATAGGTCAAGGCCAGTGAAGGGGTTGTCTGGCTCGTGTGTGTGTGTGTGTGTGTGTGTGTGTGTGTGTGTGTAGGGCCACTTTGGTTGTCTGAGTCTCGTAGGATGCTAATGAAGTTGCCATGCTGTTTGATTCTGCACTGCTGTCTATTGTTAGCTCACTCTAGTTGTTCAGAGAGGACTGGACTGGGTGTAGACTTGGACAAGAGCTCCTTCCTCATCTTGTAGTCACAGTATCAGACAGGCAGATAGACAGGCAGCCTAAAGTCAGACCTCCCCTGCTGAAAGTGTGATTGTGTTGTCTGGAAGCCTTTTCTCCCCTCATCTCTGCTTTCTGTGACATTTTCTTCGCTGAGTGACATGTTGGTCTCGGGCTCTCCAGTGTGGTGCCTGTCTTTGTTTCTCTCTAGATTGATGGCAGCTTTGTACTGGGGCTCCACATTTCCACGATAGAGGAAATCAACAAGAGTTCACTGGTTTATGCCGGATTTACAGCTTTAGCTGCTTTGATTTCTATCAAATCAAACTTATAAACCTCATTAATGGTTTTGTCAAGACTCTGAGATCTCCTTCGTCTCCGAATATATCCGAATATCCGGGGATATTCTATATTTTTATCATGTCAACAAATCCCACAAATTAATTTATTATTAACAAAGCCTGTTCCTCTGTACCATAGGCCTCCTTCATTGCGATGAACATGGGCACTGTGAGTCCATACATACACTGTCCCGCTGCCATAAATACCAATTAAGACACCAGATGTGTATTAATCCCCAGCTGAAAATAGTCCCCTACAAATTCTCTGTTTACTCCTGTTTGAGTAACATTTGCTAAAAGCTACAGTGCCCAGCTGTTTTAGGAAATTACTTGGACTGTTAAAAAAATAAAAATATACTTTTGTGTCTTGTTCCTAAAGATTTACATCTTCATGATGAACAATGTCTTGGGGCGGAGTGTCACAGAGCATAGGTAAGGCAGAAACCAGCTAACGCATTGTTGATTTGGGTCTTTTTGTGGGATTTGTTAACAGTAAGACAAATATAAAATAATTCCAGCCTTAGACTTTAAACAACTTTCTCATCAGGCCAAAAGCTGTATTTGTTTCCTGGCATGAGATTGTATCCAGTTTCCTGAGCAGGATCATGCATGCAAAAGACTTCTTTGTGGAAATCTCCTGTAGGCGTAAAGAGCTGCATACGTAAAGGTGCATTACTTATGGTATCCCTTTAAGAGAGAAAGCATTACCTCATCAGGAGCTGTGTAAAGGAAGGAAGTGGGTGAATGGGTGAAGGAGCGCAGTGCTAACTCTCTCCACTCCTTTATGCCTGTGGGTGCAGGCTTCATTAGCTCTACAGAAAGGGACAGCTCCCTCCCAGTCCTCTCAATAGACCCATAGACCTGTCTCACTGGCACCGGCTCTGACTCGGTGGGGAGGGTGTGTGTGTGTGTGTGTGCCTGCGGTATGTGTGTGTGTTTGTATGTGTGTTCCTGAACCATTCACACACCACCAGGCCTCATAGTTTCTCACTCATGCCTAAAGGAAGCCTGGCATTGACACTTTTTTGAGACTCACATCTCTCTCGCACTCCCTTTGTCCCTCATTCTCTTGTTTTCTCTCACATGCTTTCCATTATTCTCCATTTCACAATTTTTCCTCATTGTATTTTCTCTCTCAGTCGCTTTATTTCTTTATGTCTCAGATCTCTCACAGAACTGGACATTCAGTAAAAGACCATATGCTGTACAGGTCTGGCTGTTGTACTGCAGATTTGCCTTTTATCTTGACTTATGTTACTTAACATGAACGTTTCTGATAATTCTCCACATTTTGACTATAATATCACCTAATAACCTATATTTATATTTTACTTGGCATGATCTAAATGAAATATAAACACAGAAATGCCATGGAGGCGATGGGAGACTATTCCCCAAAGTCCTGCCTCTGTTTCCCATCAGACACTGTGTGCAGGCAGCCATTCGGGGTCCTCGTCTAGTGAGGGGGAGGAGACACGCCTGTAGGCAAAGGTGCTGGAAGGTGGCGGGCTAGCAGAGATGATTAGCATGGGCAGCCGCCATCATGAGCCCTGCTCATTGTTGTAGTGCTGCATTAATGAGCCCGGTGTGCGTCACACAATCTGTTCACGATACACACGTGTACATACACACATGTACATACACCCTCACATACGCTTTTACAGTCCACATATACGAAACACAGAGAGTGAAGAATGAAACACACCTGCGTGCACCTACAGTAAAAGTCACCCTTTTATTCAGATCACCCACCAATCAACACTTGTCATTTGCTTGTACAATAAAACTGGGCAGCAAAGCCTCCTTTTTGTTATATAATTATAAAGTTAAATCAAGACTGGAAGTGAAAGGTAACTTTCAGCACACCTGCTGGTGATTAGTTGTCCTTTAATTATTGATTTCCAGTCGAGTCCGGGTCATATCTCTGGGGGTCCATAACTCGAGTGAAAGAGTGAGAAAAACTTTGTTATACCCGGGGAGAAATGCAAGCTTTGACTCAGAAATAGCCTTGATAGTGAGAGAGAGCGAGAGAGAGAGGCTGACAGAGAGAGAGAGGCTGACAGAAAAGGAGGTATGATAGTACAATGCTCTGGCCTGGTTTGTGGTTCCAGAGGGAGAGAGACACGTTCGCATTTCCCCTGCATAGGATGAGTTCTTTTAACACACACACACTCACACACATACTAATATATATATATACATACACACACACACGCACACCTTGTTCCCTCCTTCTAAGTGAGCCAGGAGTAGATTCATACGGCTTTGTTGTTGAGGCAGCAGGAAACGTATTGACCCAGATTTAAGCGAACCTGCTTCACACATGCAGCAGTTAACTGTTACCACACTTCAAACTGAAGAAAACTCTGAAAGCTATTTTAATCACAATTTCACTGTGTGTGTGTGTGTGTGTGTGTAACAGACAGCCTGACCTCTGACCTTGTCCTGCTGGGAAGCTTTCATTCCCATAGGCTGGGGACTGTGGTCGTCTGTGTACACACACACGCATACACACACACACACACACACACACACACACACACACACACACACACGGTTGGCTCTATTGGTATAGCTGTCGCTCGGCCACCCATTCAGGGCTCAGTCACGGCCACTTAGAGCGCAGCAGACTCAGAGATTCAGACGAGCTGTGATCCAATGACATGTATTTATAATGAGGGGGCTATGGGGACGTCTTTGTTGAAACAGACACAATGTCAGCATAACGTTGTGTGCGTGTTGGGGAGGGGGGGTTAAATACAGAAAGAAGGGAAGTGGAGGGAGAGAGTCCGGTAGAACCCGACACACACACACACACACACCCTCCTCCTGGATACTCTTCAGGCCTTCTGTGTCTATTTACACGTCTCCTACCTTTCCAACTCTTTCACACACTTTCTCTGTCTTGCCTTCTTGATCTGTTGAAGATTTACCTGTTTATGGCTTCATTCTCTGTACTGTTTTATTAAAAGTTGAGACTTAGATGCTTTTGTTACAAAGTTTCAAGTCAAGCTGAAACCTTAGAGAGTCGAGTGTCAAGTAATCTCAAGTCAAGAGCTCTGATTCAAATGAATATTGGATAAATTGAGGACATCAAAATCAGAACAGAAAATGTCCTCATGAAAATCACAACTGGTCTGCCTTTCATCAGGGGGGGTGTCATTCCTTATATACATCACCATAGATACATACAGTATACAAAACAACATTACCACCATCTTTTTAAAATAGCTTTTAATAAAGGCAGCATAGCTAAAAATGTTTGGTAAATAAAGCATGCTGTGTGTGTGTGTGTGTGTGTGTGTGTGTGTGTGTGTGTGTGTGTGTGTGTGTGTGTGTGTGTGTGTGTGCGCGCGTGTTCATGGTTGTGTGTGTGTTCCAAAACATCTCCCTGCGCTATATGCAATGGCATGAGGTGCCACAGGTGTGCGTTTGTTCCAAAGCCACACCAGTTGCTCATGTGCAGTATGTAATGACATGTCTGCATGCGTCTGCGATTTGGGTTGTGTTTCTGATGGCGCGCGTGCGTCTGTGTTTGAAAGACACCAACACAACACGTTCATTTGTAAAAACAACAAAAATGACATGAAGATCATGTCAGTGCGGTATAATTGGTTCATTCTTCACGAGAATTCAGTGCAATCATGTGTAACATCAACTCTGTTTGAATTACAGAGTGGTTGGAAAGATGGAAACGAACTGATAACAGAGAGAAAATCTAATACCAGTGACAAAGCTGATGTTATCAAGAACTGTAACATAAAGCCTCAGAATATAAGTTATCTTCTGCTCTGTTTTTAAGTGCAGGCTGGACTTTTTGTCCCTAAATCCCTCAAGGAGAAATTTGTCCTTTATTTTGCCTCCATCGACAGAGAGAAGAGAGCTCAGGGTCAGCTACAGAGCAGAGTCTCGGGAGCTGGTGGGCTTCATCGTCTTGGCAAACACTGGGTTAGAGTTAAACTCAACTGTTGAAACTTGTGTCCAAAGGATGGTCTTTCTAATAACTACACTAAATCAGAGTGCTGTCATCTTTCATCCGAAGGAAACTCATCAAGTGCATCGTAAAATATATTCCTCCTCCCTAATAGGCACTCCATCACTGCCCTTAACAAAATGAAAATAATAATAATAAAGCAGGTACATTTAACATATACAATGTATGATGTCTGCTATGACTCTGTCCAACTGGATGCTTGTGAAGTTTGTGATCTTGTATGAGCTTTTCCTACTGTGAGCTAAATACCCGAGCTGTAACATATGAAAACAATCAGAGCCCAGCAGGATACAAAGAGTGATACAAAGAGTGATACGTCAGTGCCAATGTCTGTCTTTGTAACGCTTCAACAGCTGTCAATAGACCAATGAATGAACTGTCCGTGGTGCTGAAACCACCACCCAAGTAGACTTCAGCCTGAGCTTAATTTGCTACAAATTCCACTATAACTGGGCCTAAACTAAACTTAAATCCCAATGATAAGCAAGACTTTAAAAAACGTGTTCAGAAACGATTCTATCTGCTTGAAAGTGTTTATCAAATGAAGTTGTTTTATTCAGTTCTGCAGATCTGCAGAAGCCTGGTGAATTGTGTCCCTTTCACTTGAACGGTCAAGTCACTGCTCAAGGTTGTGACTATTTTGATACCTCCAACAGATAAAATGAGACAAACACTGTGCATCCACGAGCCAAATCTAATGTTTTGCTGTTTCGTACTGTAGCCCTGACTTTCACCTAAACAAAGTCATCATTTCATGCTGAGCTACAGGACCACCTAATCTGGCAAATCATTTTATGTTGTATGCCCTACTTGTTAACCATAAAGATCTACTTGTATGATGGACTTTAAAAAAAATGCCCTTTATTATAATAGTAGATTAAGATGACATCGTGGTGATCAAGGTAAATGTGATTTGTCTTACAGGCTGAACTCACACCTGCCCTTCACTATGATGCCATCCTCCTTTGAGCTGCCCATCATCAGACTGTGTGAGCTGGATGAACATGACAGCAGCTTCTGCAGGTAACATCCAGCCTGTGATTAGTTGCTGAATGTGCCTCGCTGCGAGACACACACACACACACACACACACACACACACAGGCAACATATATACACGCACACACATACACCGCCACCCCTCTCCTCATCCCCCTGTTGCTATGGAACCTGTCGCCAAGGCAGAGGTATGTGGTTGTGATGGAAGTGTTGGACGAAGGCGACGACGACGATGATGATCACGGTCATGAAGATCATAATAGTGATCGGGGGAAATAATCCCTTGGTGAATTACAAGGTCCGGCCGGCCATAAACCAAGGCTTTGCCGGGCTTTGCTCTCTGCAACGTGGGTGGAAGGAGCGACGCGTAATACTGCGCAATGCAAACAGACCCTTTCCTCACCGTAAAACAAAACCACAGCCCTGGATGTCGATTCACTCTTCGCATGTGTTGCTTTTTGAAACACTTTAAAAAAGTAGTCACGTTGAACTTCGAGTCGTGTCTTGTGCGAAACGTCCTCCGCTGCCCCCCCCCCCCCCATCCCCCAAAATAGCTCATCATCAACCCAATTCTCATCAGACAAATAAGTCCTGCAGGCCCTCCTACTGCCACCTGTCATCTCTATGCGATTTCTCTCTCGCGCGCTGCTATTAAGGAGCCCCGCGGTAATTAAAACTTGGATTAAAGCGTGAAAAACGACCATTGATTATAGAAGAAGGGTTGATCGATGGTGATCGGGAACGCGTATCGGTGGGCGCTGCTCAATTCCCTGCTCCTTAGCGACCGCTGTGTATTCATTCCTGACATATAACCAACAAAACGTGGGCCTATATGTGCAGCTTAGTTAACACCCCCCCCCACCAAAAGGAAAAGCTTTTGGGGAGACAAGATGTGGCAAATAATTCGCACAGACACGCGTTTGCTGCCATTTTCTGCTGGGAATGTGTCTGCCTACTGGCTAAATATGACCACTGCCCACCTATTATGCCACAGTTCTCGGCCTTTCAAAATCCACAAGTGTGGACTAAACCAAGCAAGAAAAAGGCCTCATCCATACATTCCCGCCGCTATACTTGCAGCTTTGTTGAGTGATCATGGCACAACTTCACTTGCTGCTGAAACTGCATGTCGCGGGGGGGGAGCTCAAATAAACAAAACTGCACAAGAGAGGTAAAGTGGAGGAGAGAGACCTGCATCTGTCCATCTGTTGAAAACGAGGAGAGAGCTAACACCCCTCTCCTTTCCCCCCTCCACCACCTCCTCCTCGTTCCCCATCCCATCCCCATTTCGAGATCATCATACCTCTTTTACTTCCTCCCTCCCTCCCTCCCTCCCCTGGCTCGTACACAGTTACAAGATGTTTGCCAGTTATAAATAAAAAAATAAAAAATAAAAAAAAACACATACCTTGATGGTTCTCAAGGGTGTCCTCCGGGATGTACATGTTTTTGCTTTCATTTACCATAAATGTAGTCCGGCGTTATCCCTATGGGTGAATGGAAGAGAGGGAGAGAGAGAGAGAGAGGAAAAAGCTGGAGAGGAGGAGGGAAAATAACAGGAGAAAAAAAAAGCCCCCCCAAAAATAAAGGAATTAAAAAAGGGTAAAAAAGAAGAAGGAACTGTCTGACACGGACAGTTTTGGGTATTCCGTTTTTCTTATTTATGGGGAGGGTTTCTTCGGATGGAGTGAATATTACCTAATCCCCATGATGGAGGTGAAGGCGAGAAAAAAGAGAGAGCTTTCGGCGGAACCGGTTGGGAAAACGCACCGGTGCATCTCTCGGTACATCCGGGCCCTAGGCGAGAAACATGAGACCAGCACCGCGTTCAATTCAATTCACACCTCGCTCGCTCCCCTCTCCCTCTTCCTTTCTCCCCTCTCACCTTGTTGGCTTTGTAAAAAAAATAAGGTTTCAAAAGGTTACGAAGCACGGGCGCTGTCAGTGACGGTCGCAATGGAAGTGCGCAAAAGACGCATTCGTGTGCATCTTCAGCAGCTTGTCAAAATGTGAGATGATGAAGAAGAGGAGGTGGAGGTGGTGGTGGAGGACGAGAAGGAGGAGGAAGAGAAGAGAAGAAAAATTAGAAAAGGAGAAGAGTGTAAATATTCCATCGCGGGTAGCACGGGGTTAAATCTCCCAATAGGTTATCGGTTATTCCACGTATCTATAGCAGAGTCCTCCCCCTCCCCAAAAAAACAGAAGCCAGGCCGTCCTGTCTCATCCGGAGACGGGTTTCTCTGTCCTGATCCAGTCCATGATGGTCCGGTGGAGTCTGTCAGTCAATCTGTGTGCCTGTCTTTCTGTGTGCCTGTCTGTCTGCCTGTGTCTCACTGATCGGGAGTTAGAGCTCTCTCTTCTCTCTGCCTCTGTGCTGCCCCTGCAGCTCAGCTCTGCAGTGATACCGAGAGAGAGAGAGAGAGAGAGAGAGAGAGAGGTAGACCCCCCCTCCCCGTGCATGTAGACTCTTTGACTGTTTCCAGATGTGTGTGTGTGTGTGTGTGCCAGAGAGAAAGAAGGAGGGAGGGAGACTGTACAGGCAACAGTTGAAACCCAGCGGCTGGTATCCAGATGATGATGATGGTGATGATGAAGACAAAGATGATGATGATGTTGGAGATGTGTGTGTCCGTGTGTGTGTGTGTGTGTGTGTGGGGGGGGGCACAGAGAGTCAAGGTAAAAAGACATAAAAAGAAAAGAAAGGTGATACAAAACTCATGCATGTGATAGAGACGAAGATAGAGAGCAAGAGGAAATAGAAAGTGTTCGTGTGTAAAAAAAAATAAATAAAGAGAGAGAGAGAGGTGGAGGGGGATAATGATCCATAGCAGGCTCAAGCCTTGCATAGACTCTAATTTCTGCAGGAACAGAGATCAGAGATGTTGTACCTTCGTCTGATTTGCCCAAAGTCCCTACACATCTGGACTGCTTCAGCCCCATTCTTTTCTTTGACCAAGGCTGTGTTTACACACACACACACACACACACACACACACACACACACACACACACACACACACACACACACACACACCAAAGATCTGGTTTTTAAACACTTTTATGGCTCAAGCTCTGATCTTTTCATGGCTCTCTTAAACAGGGAGAAACCACAAGGAAGCTGATTTTCAGATCTTTTGGATGCTGTGTAAATACAGACTCAGACCTCATGAAGAAGACGGGCAGTAAAAGACTCAATGAAAATATAATTATTTTTGGAATTCAATTACGTTTCTTTTCTTTTTGGCCTCAGGACATCGAAGTATGGCCATGGCCAGGATGACATTTGTCCTGGCCCTTAAAGCACACAAAGTCATTTGTTGGAGACATGGGCACATTTTCTTAGGTAACACAACAATGAAATGAAGCTCATTTGGGAGTAAAATGTCAAACAAAGTCAACAACATCAGCTCTTAACTAAAGACCTCTGGACCATGCTTTGATGACACTGAGTCAGCTTGGCTCTATGGCTCCTACTGAGGCTTTTGGATGGAGCTGCTTGCACAAATAACATGTCGGTTTTTAAATTGAGCTGTTTTCTTAAAAGCTATCCACAGGCAGCATGATATAAAAGATAAAAAAGGGGGGGGAAAACGTTTTCCATTATCTACTGAGTCTTCAGAAGGATCTTGACCTTATTTTGAAAAGCAGTTCCTGTCTTTTTATGGATATACTTGCAAATATTTTATACAGATGATGTATCAAATGTGTAAGAACAATCTGACAAACGGGATAACTGGGCTCGGTAATGCATCAAGATGTGTTGAAGTTACTGAGCAGCATTTCCAGATTCTAATAATGGCCCTGGCCATCCCTTATAATTGTATTTGACACTGAATACGAACTTCACAATGTGCAGGCCTCATGTCAATCTCACTGCAGGCTATAATCAGGAGGTGAATCTGATGACTCAACCCAGCCTGAATTCATTTGTTCAGTGCCATAGTACAAAATCACCACCCACCATCCTGTAATAGAATAAAGCTTTTTGTCTACATGTGTCATGGTAGACATAGTAAAGACAGGGAGACAGCTGATAAACGATTCTATTGATGGCACTGACAGATGAATTGTCTTTGTCTGAACAATATAGAGTGTTTTGTGATGTAGATGTCATGCTAATATAGTGTATATTTGGAGGGAAAGTAAGGATTGTTGAACACCTGCGCTGGTGACGGAATGGAAACATTCCCTGCATGTATTAAGAAAAGCAGCATTTCAGCTGTAGTTAGTAGTAAAAATGTCTCCTCTCGACTGACATATTACTATATAATACATTAGATTGTTAATACTTGTGCGTATCTCAATATCTGGATCATTTTGCTGTTAAAGCTGCTCAAGGTGGAGCGGGTTTTAATTACTTTACATACAGTGAAGTAGTTTAGCGCAATAGTTACCAACCTAGGGGTCAGGTCCCCTCCAAAGAGACACAAGATACTTTTGAGGGGTTGTGAAATGATTAATTGAGTTCAGCGACAGAAACATATATTCATTTGGTTGACTTTTCTCTAATTGTTGCTTCTTATGTGAAATTTTGGACCTGAAGCACTTTTTAAAATGAAATAACCTAAGAAGTTTAGAGGGGAAATCCTTCTTTGGTGGAACTGGAAACATGACAAAAGGTAGTCTGGAAAAGGATTGCCAAAAGGTAAATCTGGAAAGTAGCTAGTAACCATGGCTGTCAGATAAATGCAGTGGAGTAAAAATCATAATATTTCCGAGATGTAGTAGAGCATAAGGCAGCAGAAAATGTAAAAAACGTTTTAAAAGTACTACAGTAGTATCCTCAAAAGTGTACTCCAGTGAGACACATGGACACAGTGTCATACTGTCAGTCTGTGTCTCTTTTTCACTTTCTCGCCAAATTAGCCTCTGTTTGATTACTCTGGCCAGTGAATGGAAGGACAGACGGAAGGAAGGATTGAAAGAAGGAGTAACAGATGGAGGGCAGGTCGTGGGAACAGACACTTGTGCCCAGGGGACACACACACACACACACACACAGACTTATGTACACATAATGTCCTCTGTAATCCAGCCTGCACAGGGAATATCTATTCTATTTATGACTGTTACTATATTTGTAGTTCCCGACCCCTTTGTATGTGTGCGAGTGTGTGTGACTCTAAAGCTCAGTTGGTCTCTGGGAATCTCTGCACAGACTAACACACTCCAATGTATTCCATTATGCGGGAAACCAACAATCTGCTGGTCAGTCAAAGGGAAATCCCCTCATGATAAAGGGAGCTGTACAATGTGAGATTCAAGTTTTAGACTTTTCCAACTAAAGCCAAAATCTGAAAGATTCACACACTTAATATAAATATGAAGCTTCCTCTTGGGATCCATTCCCCACTCAAATGAAGACCATAAAGAAATATTTAAATGTTGTTTTTATTAAGTTATTCCTGGTAATTTTTCAGCTTTGGCAGTAGATAATGTATTGAGTCTCTTTTTTCATCAAAATGAATATGCAATAAAAAAGATTACAGGTATGAAATTAATTACAATATGAAATTAAACATTTTGAAACATTAATTACCAGAGTAGTAGAACAATTTACAAGTATAGTTTCAATTTCAGCTAAGAAAACATATTTTATGTATCTAATTATACATTTCTATAAATGGTTTATGTCATTTGGTTATGCAATATATCAAGTGACATATACAATTGTGTTGTTTATTATTAAGATTACTGTTTTTTATCCGGAAAATTTCAAAACAAAAATGAGGACTATATTTCAGAATAATTCTAAGCTTTTAAATATTCTAAGAAATTGGCTTTTTACAAAAATAATCAAACATCTGTGCTGTTTGCATATATCATGTGCGTAAAGTAAATCATGTGCTCTAGGTTGCAAAGCCCCCTGTAGTGGAAGGCTATTGTGAAAAAAGTGTTTCAGCTCAACTTTTCTTTTGTGAATAAAGGCTGTACTAAACATAAACTGCTGAATATAATGTCTCCACCTGAAGCCACAATGGACCCATATGGGAAGACTGCAGACCGGCCATCTATCACCCATTCACTCAGTCCCTTTACCTTCAGGCCCATGTGCATGACAATAAGAATTACTCAACTTATTCCAAGATCTATCATCTAAAAATGTGTGCAGGCACTTGCAGAGGTGAACATTTTGTCCAGCGTGGAAACAGAAATTACAATGTCCATCCGCCAGAACAATGCATATCCTCTATTTGTTAGATTTCACCAGCTGCCTGCTGGCTATATCCCATTATCATTCCTGTCTGTGAGCCAATCATCAGCATCTCTTGGCCTCTCCCCACTAATCAGAGTCAAGCACTCAATTTTGACTGAGCCTTATCATTGGTAAACACCCGCTGACAAACAGATTGATACCACATTGACAAATAGGCATATATACTTTGAACAGTACAGTACACTAACACCCCGACAAAGTTATAGACCTACTTTCCAAAAGACACACAGGCCCTCACTGACTCACAAAGCAGCTATGTTTATGTTAATGGGCAGGGAGACATGTCATAGTCTGACCTGGAAGTGTTTCATTCACATTTAAGAGGAGAAGTTATTTTGAAGTGTTTAAAGCAGATGTTTTCATCCAGTGCTGCTCACACTGAATGAGCAGTTGGATGGTCATTGTTTTTCTCAAGGACATAGCTGTTGGTGGATGCACACCAGCTGTTACACATCTCAAACTTGTGAAAGTATAAATCTAATTACTGCAACAGATATTGCAGTACACTGCAGAGGATAGGAGTGTATATTGAATAAATAATGCTAAATGTTAAGTGTTAATTTAGTGATAAAAAAGGAATCAATTTACGATTTTATGTCTTTATCAGTAATTGCTTATACAAGAAGTAATCTACTATCAAATGCATACAGAATAAAGGTATGTCTACTTTACGAGGTGGCTATGTCGCTGCAACAGAATGGATATGCTGAACAGGAAACATGGAGATTCACTGTCAGGTGATTCAGCTGATATTGTATGACACGGGTATATCTGAAATGGATTTCAAGAACTTACAATCCTGAAAGTCCTGTTCCTGTATCAGTTACTGTTTTGTCCTTGAGTATCAATTTCAGCAAGTGTTTCATTGCTGAACCCTACAGCTGGTGCATTATAGGAACGAGAATGTAAACCAGATGTTTTTTAAACCTCTATTTAAACCATAGAGTAAATGTGACAACAATTTGATATTTGCACCATTGTAAACTTTGGACGGTGTTCAAAATTGCCTTAACAGGGCCCATGGACAAGGTGCTTTCCCAAAGAAGATGCTGCATGTGCTTGTGTGTCCATTCCTTTTATCACCTATATAGCCATATTTGTAAAATCACCTGCAGTCAGTGAGTACAAATAAAACAATGCCTATTTTTACATATTTAAAAAACAGAAGCTAAATTTATATTTTATATTTATATCAATTGGGTGTCTGTGTAACATGGTGTAACTGCTCTTTCATAGAGTTCCCCTTCCCATTAAGACAAAACTCTTGGGGGATACTTACAAACACAAACACACACACACACACACACAAACACACACACACACACACACACACACACACACATTCTTCCAGCTTATGCAGTAACCGAATGGAGAAGGGGTGGTTGTGATTTATCCATCCCTTTGATGCCCCCTAGTGTATTTTATGGAAAAAGTAACTGTGAATTGGGATACATCAGTCAGCGTCAGTGTTTATGTTGCCTAGCAGCAGTCAGAGATACACAGAGATGAAAGACAAAAAAGAAACATTAGCTGCTTACTTGTATAAGGAGAAACGACAGGGACAAAAATTTAAAACAGGATCAAACAGGATAGCTTTTTATCTTTACAATACTAAGTGACACAGCAAAATATGTGTCCCTAAACATAAATGCCATTAATACAAAGGATTGTAGCCCATCCAGTCAATATGACAATTAAACAGAAATAAAAACATATTCAACAATTAATCCATTTGCAATGAAAGCAATGATTTAATGATAATTTAAATTAGCTTGCAGCTTCAGACACAATGGTACACAGCGGTGTTTCTCCAGACATTATCATTAATTGTTTGAAGATTAATAATGAAAATCCCTGCAGTTGACAACAGTAATTCTCCATCCATTTTTCCGAGTTGATTGATGAGACTGAAATCTCAGAGACTGACATCTCCAAGCCTGATACGAACGCAACTACTCATGTCTAGTTGTTTACAATCTCTGGATAAACATGGCCGCTAACAAACTCACTCATGGCAGTTAGAACTCAACAACTCTTGAACTCTTTAAATTACAAGGCTTAAGTTGCAAAACAAGCTACGGTGCACTTACCGATTCAACTGCCTTTTTTACTTTGTTGCTCGGTTGGTTGTTATCCCACCTTCCTGTCAGTCGCTAGCCGCTGAAGCTAGGTAGCGAGCTAACTTCTCTATAAGGAACAATGACAGCGACTTCTGCAGGTAGCAGCAGCTGCCTCACCGCTAAAGGACTGGATATAAGTCTGGCTGCTCTGCAGCGACAAGACCCATACATCAATGACATTGTGGACGTGGCCAGTCAAGTTGCTCTGTATACTTATAACAACAGGGCGAATGAGTGGGTAAGCCTGAGCTTGGCTAAGGATATCATCATGCGCTAACTTAGCTTAGCTTCGCCATCCTCCCTGGTAGGCGCGCTTTGTCACTGACACAGATTTACCCCAACTTGCAGTACTTATTACCCAGCTATGGACGTATATGGTTAAATATCTATTTTCCACAAAGAAATGGAACGTTTAATTATATATTATCTGGTTCCCTCGAATATGGCACCACTAGATGATGCATATCGAATATATTAATTGTGCCTCCCTAGCAACAAACCCGTATTTAAACAAATTGTTCACACTCTTGTGTTCCTCAGAAGACAGTTGAGTTAAATTCAGCCTCTTGGTCTTGTAAATAATTATTGTTTGGAGGGTTTCTTATTTGAAAATAATGGATTGTGCTTGTTCTAGTGACGAGTCATCATATATTTAGGCAGATCCATAACACACTGACAGGTTTCATCCAAAAGTACAGAGTGACACAAATTAATCCTTAAAGAGATTTGCCTTACCATTTATGTCGTGTGTGTGTGTGTGTGTGTGTGTGTGTTTGTGTTTTGTTAGGAGAAGACTGAGGTGGAAGGCACCCTTTTTATCTACACAAGGTAATGAAGTTGATGCTGACATCTTGGATTCTACTTTATATGAAGTGCAGTTCTTCGAAGTTCATGTCAAGTGTTAACATGGAAAATTGTGACCAATAGATGGAGTCTTTGCCAAATTTAACAGCATTTGTGTAATATATCATGGTGAATACGGCATGGCATGGCATAGCTGAGGTGTCTCTTGTTTCAAGTTGTGATTCACTCATTTATGCATGAATTCGTCTCATGCATTTCTCTGCTGTGTATTTCAGACTTGCATCTCCCAGGCATGGTTTCACCATCATGAACAGACTCAGCATGGAGAACCTGACAGAGCCAATCACCAAAGACCTGGACTTCCAGCTCCAGCATCCCTTCCTGCTTTACCGCAATGCTCGATGTAAGGAGACAACGCACAGACACACTTCTCATGTCTACTGGTTAATTATTGATACCTTCGGTTTTTTGTCTGACACATTTTTCTCAAAACCTGTTGAACAAAGTATATGAAGAGACACCTTTTAATATGATTTTGTACCTAATGATATTTCTTTTAGTGCGGTATTCATTGCAGTGATAATTATCGGTGGCAGAGTGATATGTCTTTGCTGACAGTTTTATTGGCCAGCCACTTTCATTGTGGCTAAATACCAGGACTAGCCATATAGACTAAATAGTTCAAAGCGTTTTGCTGTGTACACAGTTAGACGTTCTTACTGAAAGATGGAGACAAAAACCAGCAGGAAAAGAGAGAAAACTAGACAGAGAGATATACAGTTTAACCAGAAAAGAGATGAATAAGAAGACAAATATCAAACAGAGGTAGCATGAAGTCTTGAGCATACTGCCCCCCTGTGTTTACAGAGAGGTAGATAGTGAGGAAATTGGAGAGAACATTAAAATAGACAAAACAGCTATAATTGTGCTTCTCATTGTAATTTTTTTTTGTCTGATTCAAAAGACTCCAATATCTTCATCTCTTCTCTTGACTCTTTAGGTTGCTTATATTCATGTAAGCTGTGCAGACTGGATTATGTACAGTTCACCTCAGATTCCGCATGAGGACATATCTGGAAATCACAAGAAATATCTTGTGAAATGATTTCACATCACACTTAAAAATGACAGGTGTTTGTGTATCTTTAGCAACAGGGAGGAAGTAAGATAAAAGATTAACAATGTGATAGCGTGACCAGACTTGCTCAGCGCGCCGTTGATTTGAGTGGGAAACGTTAATTCCATATAAGGAGCAGAGGTAATGTGTTGACTCCAGTTTTATCAGCCTGTCTCCCTCTGAGACATACGTTTGACAAACACACACACACACACACACACACACACACACACACACACAAGCGCGCGCACAAACACATTGCAGAGTGTGCCTGTGGGACAAGAGCCTGACAGCAGTACAAAACCAGCCAGCGGAGATTAGATACACCACAACAGTCACTGATAAGATAAACACACACTCACTCAGGAATTGCTGACACACACGGACCTCCCTTCTTCTCTGTCATGGTCTCACACTCTCCATCTGGCTCAGTAAGAGGCAGGTGGAATGCTGTGTTTAGATACCAGTGCATTCCTTATGCCTGCTTTGATCCCCTTACTGTGGAACTGCATTTGTCTCACTGACACTTCCACAACATCGACATTATTAAACATCCTGAAGGCTTAGTGAATTAATGTGCATGACATAAACTTTTCTCGGTGACCTCTTGACACCTTTTTACACCAGGTTTAAATTCACTCGGGGCCCATTAAAGATGATCTGTGATAGTGCTGGCCTCTGGATGTGGTCAGAGCATCGGTAATAAGGGAAATAAATTGCAAGGGAACAGCTATCTCGCATGTCCTAGGAAGGAAAGAAATTTAAACACACATAAAACCAGTAATCACAGCTCACATAATGACTATTTCCTCTGATAAAAAGGAAACATAGGCAGGAGTTATGTGAGTTTAAGTGTGGGTGGGTACATAGCAAACCTAATGGTCAGTGCCTGCAGCCGATTACAGAGATTGAAGATGGATAATAAAGCACCCAAATAAGGAGAGTATGGTTACAATCAAAGATATTTTTTTCACTGTAGCTGCTGTGATTTAGGTTTACTGTTGTTGGACCCCAAATAAACTTTTTGGCGTGCAGATATGTGATGCGATTTAACTGACAAAACACATATGGACATAACCAGAGAAACATCACCTTAGATGATGTAAGAGACCTGAAAATGTCACTTTCCAGCATCAGTGAGTATTTACCGGATGAGGTTGTGTGTGTGGTGGAGGAATCTTTTCCAAAAAACTCTACAAACAAGGACATCATCTCAGCTCAGAAAATATGTTTTTTCACTGGCTAACATCTAATCTCTACGACTATTTAGGCCCCAGGCTGTTGGTAACGTTGCCAGTCCCACTGTGGCGTGACCTCTGTGTGCAAGGGTCGTGGAATCTTATCATTAGACAAACATGTAGCTCTCAGTGCTGCTGTTACTTCCTGGAATGGCAGTTGGCACAGAGTGGCAAATAAACAGTGGAGATATACCGCAGAACAGGGCAAGATTCAGGGAAGAGAATTTTAGTTTGAGCAAGTCGTTATTCCTTTGGCATATTTCCCAGTACAAAGGGACTGATAAAAGGCTTTTTACATTCCTTCCTACAAGCACCTACAGTCCCAAGCAGTGTTCCCGTTGCCCCCATTATTTGCACATGGAGTTGATCGCCTAATCTTGGGACTGTTAGTGTCATGATTTTTGGCTGCTGACAACTCATTTGAATGTGTTATTTGATGGAAAAAAATGATTTGAGCGATTGAAATCATGAACATGCGTTCAGTATAGAAGTTAGGCTACAGTGTTCTCAGTTTGACTCGTAGTTTATGTGCAGGACATTGATAGTTATATCTGTCTTCTTGTGCTCTTGACCCACTCATGCAGAGTTTAGATTGTACTGAATAGCGGTTGGGAGCTAAATTCAACGTGAAGGGCGGTTAAATTGTTCTACACTCCTGTTGTAACAACTCCCAATGAAGCAGAGCATCAAGCTGTTGCATTTAGTTTATTCATCAGAGGTTAAACTCTTCTAATATTTAATGAAAAGTCAACTATTTTGATAATTAGTTAATTGTTGAAGTTATTTTTAAGCATAAATGCAAAATATTGCCTAGTTCCAGCTTCTTAACTACGAAGATTTGTTGCTTTTTGTTGTCCTGTGTGACAGTAAACACAATATCTTTCTATTTTGGACTGTTGGTCAAAAGAAATAAGCAATCTGAAGGCGTCACCTTGGCCTTTTAGAAAAGTGTGATGGCAATTTACATAATTTTCTGACATTTCATAGACCAAATAATGACTTGGTTAATCAAGAAAACGAATCAGCAGATTAATGAATAATCAAAACAATCATACCCTAATTTACTGTATAATCAGCCCTTACATTTAACACTGATGTAGATCTGAGCTTAACTGGTGTATGCACTGTAGCCTACATAGCCACATATCCTTGATACATTCTGTATATCAGGTGTATGGACATTCTTACCTCCAGGTCGGACGTATGTGTATCCCAGGTCTCTCTCTGACACCAGCAAGCCTTTGAACCTGACCTCAGGTTCCTCCTCCAGTCTCTCATGTTTAGGTTTCCTCTGAAACAGGCCTCTCAGCATGGCTCCACTGGTCTCTCAGCAGTGTCACAGTCTGGTGGGGATTGCCTCTTTGAGTCTCTCTAGAACCTAATGTTGCTCAGACTCAGAAGTGCACTACTGTGATAGGTAGCACTGTGTAAATGTCTTTTTGGTCAGGCCAGGTAGTGCACAGACAGCTGTCACAGCAGTTGTGGTAAAGCCTCCTTAGAACTGGGCTTCAGTAGCAAAAGAGCAGTTTGAACGTACCTGCAGTTAAGCCTCAGGAGGAAGGTGGAAAGGTGGAAATGTCTTCTTTCGGTAGCTCAATTTCTCAATATTTACTCCTCCAAAGGAAGTGATGGGTCTTCTCGGACAACAGTAATTCCAAGCATGTGTGTGTGTTACTGTTAGAGCATCTAACCCTGACAAACCTCCAGCAAACTAAATATAAACTAAAAGAATATCAACACTGTTACTCATGACTGAGGCACTGAGCTCTCCCCACAAAGCTGATCACATGCTGCAGTAAAAGCACACCTAATCCATCTTGGACCAACACTGCTGCTTACAAATATGTCTGCATTTCTAACTTTACTAAAGCTAAACAAAACATACTACAAATTATTCTTTGAGTAGTCCCAGTAGTGCAGCTAAGGTTACTGCCAGACAACGGTTACTGTATTGTCAACATTTAAACCTCCTGGAAAAATCCCCCGAAAATATATAAATCACATGCAAAAAAATGTCTTCTTTTAAAAACACAGTCCCAACAGAGCAGGTGAACTGTAGAAGTGTTGCTTAAGATCTACTAAAATGAAAAATATATTTTTATGCATCCAAGTCCCACTGGAGTCCAGTGAAGGAGTTAATGTAGGTCTACAGCAGACAGTGCACCATCAGCCAGTGGTCGCTGTTTGGCTCGTAGTCACAGAGGGTTTGGAAGGACCACACAGCTTTAGTCCTGGATCACTTACAAACTTCTGCAGAGAGTGGGAGTCGCCGAAGTTTCCAATACTCTTTGTTCAAACTTTAAAGGGGGATGCCATCACATTCACGAGTGACACCTCTCAGTTAGTGACCCCTCCTAATGGTCGTCTCACTCTTTTGGTGAGCCTTCTGTTGAAGTTATCTGCCCACGTGACCGTTTAGTGGGGTTTGCAGTCCAGCTCAGTTGGTTAGGATCTCTGCTTTACTCATTCACTGCAGATGTCTCTCTGCCTTTCTTCCCCTCTCTTTTGTCAGTCTCCAGTTTTATTGACAAAAATCCCCCCCTCTCTAACATTCACCCACCAAGCCTAACCTTGTAGCCACAGTCACTTTTCTTCTTTTTGCTACTGGTTGTAGTCCTCCCACTCTCTCTTCCTCTCTGACAGTCTGTCTCTCTCTCTCTCTCTCTCTCTCTCTCTCTCTCTCTCTCTCTCTCAGAGAGGTTTTCTATCTTGTCGAAGTTTAGACTTTTGGATGGTCAAACGTGCGTGAGAATCTCCTCTATTAGACCATTTCCCTCTCGTCCTCTTCTTTTTCTTCTCCTATTGTTCTCTTTTTTGGGGGACACTTCAGTTCGTTGACAAAGCTCAGTCTCTGTTTCCTGACAGCTAAGGAGCTCTTAGAACTAGATCTTTCCCTCTTGATGGACTTTTTGATAATCTCCTCTAACACACCTCACTTCCTCCTATTTTATAGCTGTCTCGCTCATTTTTTTTCTCAATTTTCCAGCTCTCTGACTTTGACTGTGTGTCTCTCTGTCTCTGTCAAATAGTCTCATCCCCAGTGAGCAGTAAGTGGCTCTGGCTCCAGCAGACAAGCTCCCACTGCAGTTACTTTTTTGGTACTGGGCTGATTTTCCCAGGCTCAACTGAACTCTCTCTCTCTTTTTCTCTCTGTGTGTGTGTGTGTGTGTGTGTGTGTGTGTGTGTGTCTCAGCCTCTCCCTCTCTGTTCCCCTCATCCATACTGACCTCAGTGACTTATCCAACCTCATATGTAGCCAAGTGTTTGTGTGTATTATTTTGTGCATATCTGTCTGTGTGTGTGTGTGTGTGTGTGTGGGGGTGTGTGTGTTTGATAAGGCTTTGGTGGTAACTTTGTCCACTGCCACTTACAGTAGACCCCTCTCTGTCTCTCACTCTACTCTGTCTGGCTTCAAATCCAGCCTCTCTACTTCACTCAAGTGTTTCTCTTTCCTTCTTTGTGTCTTAAACACTTCACGTCTTTTCCTTTTTGGGACTGGCCTTATCTTTTCTCGAGATCCACTTTGGAAAATAAGTGTGTTGAGGTGTGAGATGCTGTCCTGCTGTCTTGATTTAGGGTTTGGTATCAAACCTCAATGCTTTTTTGGTACAGACTGAAATGTGTTTCAACATTTAATATCAACTGTTGTTGATTTAAATGATATTTTGCCAGTTCTTGCCAAGTTCTTGTTCAGCTGCTTGTGTTTAAACAAAATTTAGCATTTGCAAATGTTTTATTTTTTTTATTGGTTAAAGGAGAAAAGGAATTTTGTTGGAAGAAAAACACCTTTACATTCCTGACATTAGGGTATCCAGAATAAGTATTGTTTAGGCATTGTTGGTACCAAAATCCAGGTATCTCATTGACACTAGTATTGAGAATTTCTATTAGATACATGAAGACTTGTTGGAATTTTATTGCCTGATACAAAATTTTGTTGCTGGGCAAAATTAGGAGGAGTCAGTGCACATGAAAATAGTCAAATGCAAATGCAACTTACTTGCTTATTGCTGTGTAATCCTGTGACAAATGGTTGTCGCCTTTTTCCTCTCTTGTTGATCGTTATCATTTATTTAGTTCGAGAGACTCCTGGGGCCCATAATGGCACTGCTGGCTTTGGTTCCCATTGGGAAATGAGTCATTTTAAACCCTGGGTTTAAACCCAGTAGGGCTAATAATAAACCGTTTACATGTCCGCCCGGCCTGCTCTGATGTCATTGCAGCAGAGTTGTACGGCAACGTGTCTGAGCATTCATTTGATTGTAAGGGTATGGCAGGACAGAAAGCCCATTTTGTTGTCTGCTGACCTTACTGGCTGGTGCATCTCAAAATTCAACAGGCAGTGTCATTATTTCAGCGGCTAACTTGATTGTTAGCATCGTCGGGGGGGGCATTACTCCTGACCCGGACCGTTGTTACATTTTTGTTTATGAAACATGTTGCCCCTCTTTTTCCCTCACTCAGTGGTTATCCATGGGATTTGGTTCTATGATAAGGAGGACTGTCAACGCATTGCCCAGAGGATGAAGATGTAAGTTTTGATATAACCACACACTCTATATATACAGCACATAAAGAAAACTAATTTAAATTTGGTTCTCTAAACATGGCCTAGTAAGTTATTGGCCATGAGCCAGAGAGTTAGTTTCATATCTTAGTCTGCCCACGACAGAGTCTGCATCTGTTTGTTAATGGATCTGTGTCTGGGGCTTAGAGCCAACAAATGACAAGCGTGGCACGTTTGAATGAGTTGAATCTTTGAATTTTACTTACATATATTGGGTGTAAACTAAAGATCTTCCCTGCTTGTGTTGTATGGACCTGTATGTATTCTCACATGGACTTGCATGTGTGTAGTTTGACCCAGCAGGAGCAGGTCCTGGTCCAGTCTCAGGGTGGATGGTTGTCCCCCGGAGGAGTAGGACGAATATTTGGAGGAGGAGGAGTTGGAGGAGGAGTAGTCGGAGGAGGAGTTGGAGGAGGAGTTGGAGGAGTAGTCGGAGGAGTACTTGGAGGAGGAGGAGGAGGAGGAGGAGGAGGAGGAAATGAAGCAAAGGCAGTGGACATCATCCAGATGTTGACCAAAGCACGCACAGAGTATGACAAGGTAGGCAGCTGCAGGCGTGGGCGGTGGGGCATTAAACAAATACAAAATTCCAAATTAATATTTTGGATGGGATGCAATAATTTTGTTCTGCAAAAAGATACACATTTCATTTGATCGTTTGCATTTCCTCACACTGACCAGAAGGGGGTACAGAAGCATCTAAGATCTTCTTGAGTCACTTACCATACATTTTTGTTTCTCTGCTGTCACTCAGGGGCAGTCCACATCAGAGCCAAAGGAGATTGGTGGCAGCAGCGTTTTGTGTGGAAACCCCAACCTGATCAAACCAATACCCGTTAAACCGAACACTCAGGTAAAACAACCACAACCACTTTCTGTTTCACTCCAGGGTTGAGTACATTCAGTACATTGTCTTTTCTTGATGTTGATCAAATTTGGGATGCACAGGAAGAGAGCCTATCTGGTCCACAGCAAGAGAACAAAGGCAAGGGATCAGCTAAAGACAACCAGTAACAGGAAGTGTTGCCATTACATACTCAGTATTAGTACTATTGATACCATTTTATTTTATTTATTTATGAATTCATTATTTTATTAATACCTTTGCAGTTAGCCTGGTTTGTTAACAATAGTACCCCTATTACTCTCTTCTCATGCTTACTGCTCCTCTTCCCTCTTACCCTTCTCTCTCTCTCTGTCTCATCCAGGACAGTGAAGGTGCTGAACCCAAGTCTCTCTCTCTGGCCACTCTTTTTGGCTCTCAGTATCAACATCAACACTCATCCAAACCTGACCCAGTCTCTCCTTTGGCCGACCCTGGGAAGGGAATTGTCTCTCGCCCACCTGTAGCCCGCACGCTGACATACGAGGATAAAGTGAACACTGGCAGAAGTGTGGCCTCCACCGGAGGGAACGTCGCCACGGCTGGGCTCAGGGCTGTGACTGGAGGACAAACAGTCGGGGGAGACGGTGGAAATGTCGTTGGAGGCTTGCTGCCGAGTCCCACTACTGCCCAGCAGCAGCAGCAGAACCAGCCTCAGCACTGCCCAGCCATCCAGAAGCTCATGCAGGGACAGCGGGGGGTCGGAGGGGTGCTCCAGACCGTGTCCGAGTCCCCCGAGATCAGGCTCTGCGACAACGGGGTGCCGCTGGAGCACCACCACCACCACCACCACCTGTACCATCATCAGCAGCAGCAGCACCACCACCACCACCATCATCATCAACAGCAGCAGCAGCTTCACCCTGACCCAATCAAGAAACTTTTCCAAATCCAGCCACCTCCTCCCTCCTCCAACCCCCCTCCTCTGCAGCAGAACCCCCACCTCTTATCCAAGCCCGTGATGGTGGACTCATGTTCCCACCTTCGTGCGCTACAAACCCAGCAGCTGTTTTTCAGCCTTTCTAAACCTCAACCAGAGGCACAGCACAACAGCCATTCAGCTTCGGCTATACACGGAACAGGTGGGACATCCTTTATGCTGTGAATATGCCATGAACAAGCAGTATGAACACGTACTGAATAACTGTACCACATACACTTTTCCGGCAATTGTAAGAGTGAAGTATTATAAAAATAATATATAAATACGAATAATTGATTGTATAATGTATACAATAATAAAGAACATCTACTAAGTACAAGTAAGTAGTAATAAGTAACAAATAAAAACTCCATCATTTTTAATGGTATATTTCCTGTTGTGTACCAGGTTTGCTGCCATCTCAGGTGACCAATGACCAAGTCCTTCAACCTTCACAAGGTAGTTTCTGTATTTTCACACACAATTGAATATCTCTAATATGACAAAACTATGAGTTAGCCATTAATTTAATATTCTCACTGGTATTTGACTATGTATGTATCTATTTGTCTCGGTTTCATCTGTGTAAGCTGTTCTAATAATTGGGTCCCTCATCTTCTCCCCTCTCAGCCCTCTCTTCTCAGATGCCCGGCGTGGTGTCGCCTCATGAGCTCCTGCAAAAGCTCCAGCTGGTCCAACAAGAGCAAAGCCTGGCTTCCCATGATCTTCCTCGACTTTGTCCGGGACTCGCCCCTCGATTCCTGGGGCCCACTCAAGGTCAAGGTGCAGGCTCAGTTGGGGGCCCAGTCCCAAACCAGACCACCGTCACTGCAGGTCAAAAGGCTGCGCTGCAGTTTCAGGTAAGCACTGTGAACTCTGTTAGCAGCCGTCTTTGACTTGTTTAATATTTGTGTTCATTTTTATCTTTAGGTTGCTGGGTTTGTATGCTACACAACAATTCGTGTTGTTATTCACATACAAATATTAGGATTGAAATGTAGCTATTGATAACTTAGAAAATTTAGAAGTAATAAGGTGGAAGCAAGAATTTTCACCGTGAAACAACTTTTAAGGAGCACTAATAACCGTCCTTGTCTGTCCAGGTTATCTCCCCCCAGCGGATACCAGCCACTGTGGCCCCGAACCTGCTGCTCTCTCCCAGTGTGTTCACTCAGGCAAAATCTAGTGGTGGGTTGTCAGCAGTTGCCCAGGAGAGCTGCCCCGCCCCCTCAACCCTGTCCAGGACCCCGCTGCAGGAGCAGATGAGAGTTCTATCCAGAAGCCAGCTTCAAGCCACACTGCTGCATCTGATCCAGGTACAAGTAATACTACTGAAGGTGTCTGACACCGATGCATTATATGTCTGTGGCCTCACGTCATGTCACATTTTCCATTTGATGTGTTTGTTTTATTGTTGGGCACTGGCAGAGTAGAGTATATGTGCAAGTAAGCATGCATGCACAAACATACAGTATGATGGTCCTTGCTTGTGTGTTTCAGACTGACAGCTCATTCCTGGACATTATCTATGAAGCCTACGTCAGCCGCTTTGCTAACGACTCCAGCAGCAAGTACTGATGACTCTTCACACCCTCTGTCTATGCATTCACCCTGTCCAGAGCAGGGAGGCTCGTTGTTATACGGATTTGCCCCTTCCTTTTCCGAATCCCCACTCCAATCACACGCGGACACACGCACGCACACACAAACTGTACTTCTTCGACACTGTAAAGCCAGTCAACCCGACTGTCTTCATTTCAAACCAAGTCTTTCTAGTTGCAAGAAAAAGCAGTTATTAAAAATTATAAATTCTTGTTTTCATAGTCAAACTTTTCATCCTGTGACTGCTCTGAAAAAACAAATTCTGTCCAGCTGAGGACTACTACATTTTAGGGACAAATGTGGCATAACCATAAAGTCTCTGTAGTTAAGGGGAAAACGTAGCCTTTACCCTAGTTCACTCAGAATGAAGACAAAATATATTGCAACCTCAGACGAGTTTGAATTTGGTAATAACCTGCACTATTTCTTTCACCAAATGTACCAGAATTGAATTGAATTCTGATATGTTTTGTAATAATCAGTAATATTTACTCCGACTCAGTTGTCTAACACCAGCCAGCCTTCTGGGCTCTAACAAACAAGTCTTCCTAGTCTTAAGAACTAGTGCTGAAGGATATGCTCAAATTGACTTCTTATAAAATGAAGTGTAAAACATGTTAAACATGTTTAGTGTACATATGCAAAAGTAAGTATGTTTAAATGTTTTTTAGAATTTGATGGATTTGAATGAATAATTATTTTAAATTAAGCTCTTACTAGTTTGCTTTCTAAATTAATTTTCATTGAGTATATTTTACTATCCAAATTCTTTTAAACTTATTAAAGTGACACTAGCGGTGATTAATAAATATACTGGTAATTTAGTTACAGTAACTAAATGTTGTCACTGAAGATTATTATCCTGATGAAGAGTTCAAAATATCTTGGTATCCATTTAACTTGAAGTAACAAGGAAAAGTACAGGAGAACCTGCACTACCTCACAGAGAGCTAGTTCCGAGGTGTACCTGTGATTTTATTTAGTGGCAGATTGTCAGTTATGTAGTTGGACAGGTTTAAAGATTAGATCATTTTGTTGCAGTTTAACAAAAAGGGTTTTCATCATTAAAGAAAAAGCACTCATAACCTTTTAACACACTGAAATATCACTCGAGTATTTGTTTTCCTGCTATTGTTGTTTCATTAATACCACATTTCCTGAACAATCTCTCTGACAAGCAAAACTATTTGGAGAAATTCTCCTCAAGACAAATAAAACAATTTATTGATCAAATGCTTTGCTGTTGATGGCAAAAAAAAATCCAGTTATATAAATGATTACTAGGCTGAATGGAGATTTAAGGCAATAAACTGCAGCAAAAAAGGAATATAAATATATCCGATTATAATTGTTCAGAGAGCTGTTCAAACCAAGTTAAAAAAAACTCTTATAGAAAATGCATTTCCAAAATATTGTTATCCTATATGTAATGTATAAAATGCTAACCAACCCAACTGATTTCCCCATTTATCACTCAGTTCTTCACTCGGTACAACATAGAAGTCGCAGTCAGTACAGATGTTACATTTTTTCAGGGTTTGAAGTTTGGGTTTATCTCCAGTGTTAAACCTATTAAATACAGCCAGACTAGACAGTAGCTACCAGAGAGCACACAGAATAGCAGCAACAAAAAAAGACAGTACAGTACATATAACAGAATATTTCCCCCCCTATTTTTGTACTCAAGAAGCAAACTGTATTGTGTACAAATAACCAGCATGTTACGCTACAGTTAAATGTACAGCTAGTCAAAAATCATTCTTATACAATATATCACAAGAATTATTTGTAAGATGCTGTTTCTTTCATTTCAAAAGATATCATCTATAATCTTTTTATTTTTTTTGTCATTCAATTGAATATGAGATATTTGGATATTAATGGTATAATAAACATTTTTACACAATTTTATTTTTTTGTCAGGAATGTTTTGCTTTTACATAAACTGGAATATATTTTAATTGGATATTAAATGTTCTAAAACTGCCTCTGTTGTTGCTTCCTTTTTTTGTTGTTTATATGGACCTGCATGGCTGACAGGTATTATGATTATTATTACTGACTTATATACTGACTGATCCAGCCTCTAATCACTGTAAAGGTACACTCATTATTGCTTTGATGTCACATCATTGCTTTCTTCTGCCACAATCAATAGTGTAACATAATGTCTGCAGTGATTAATCAACTGTTTTTACACACCCAGCAGTATTGAGAGACCTTGCCCAATTACCTCTAATAGACTTTAAACAATATTCCCCAATATTAAATCGCTCCGTGTTTGTCACGCTTAACTGAGCACACACTACAAGCCAATAAAACAGAGTTGCTGACACAATGGTGTTAATTTGACTCAACAGGGGAGTTGTCATTTGTACCAGGATTAAAGAGGAGAGGGTAGATGACCCAGTAGCGTTTACACTTAGTAAACATCTTGTACCCAAATCGTATCACCAAGGTCCATTCTGTAGCTGTCGTGGAGCTTTTGATCGGATAACATCATCTTCATCAGCAACTCAATGGGCCTTGTGGTGAGAACGAGTAGTGCTTAAAGTGTTGAAGGAGAAATGGAAATTTGATAATGAGTCTCTCCATCTGGTAGCGATGATCATGTGATATGATCGAAAGCTCCCAAACAGCTATTAAATGGACATTATGCTGTTTTCTCAGCTGCTTTTTCCAAAGTCAAGAAGAAACACTGACTCTAATTTATTTCCCAGGTTCAGTTCCTGCAACCCGACTACGTGACCATCAGCCTGCCTGTTGTGTCTGTAAGTAAGAGTGTCAGCTACAAATGCAAATGACTAGAATAGCGAGCAGAAATTAAACTAAAAAGGAGAAACCGCAGAGTGAAGGACAATAAACTACATTTTGAAGAAGACAAAAACGGTATAAGCGAGGGGAAGGTGTTTGTGTATTTGGCACCTAATTCTTATTTTTGTCACAATCCAAAGACATGCAGGTCAGGTGATTTGACAACTCTAAATTGCCCGTAGGAGCATGTGAGTGTGAATGTTGTCTGTCTCTATTTGTCAGCCCTGTGATTGACTGATGACCAGTCCAGGGTGTACCCCGCCTCTGCCCAGTGTCTCTAGTCCCCCACAACTTTCTAAAGGATAAGCAGTATAGATAATGGATGGATAATAAATGGACTTAGATCAATACGTCACCACCGATTTGATCCACACAGATCATCGAGGCACTCTCAATCTTAGATCGTTACAGAACGAACTATCACAGATATGCCGTTTTGGTGAGTGAATGTGTTCAAGGAATGAATCCATGTCCTGTTTATTTTTTCTACTTTTACTCGCTTTCCAAATGTCATTCTGACAAAAACTCTACAGACTGTTATGCTACACATAGTCCAGGAAGAAAGAAGATATTTTAGTTTTTTGACAAATTAAAAATGTATTTCCAACTTCAATTTAACATTTATTGTCCCCAGGAGGGACATTTGTCTTCAACCAGGAACAACATGCAAACATAACATGTACAATAAAATTGAAACCCACCACGCAAGCTATTAGCTGGTCTCCCATGGTGATTGTAGCCTCTTAGGACAATGGTAATAATGACTTGTCACTCACTGATTCCCCAAGCATACATACAGTATGTTTCTTAAGATAAACAGTGACAACGTGTAAATCCAAAAATCTATGAAAACCTTCACACATGCCCCCCCCCCACCTATTAGTGTCTCATGATATTCTTTATGTGTGCACGTCTGTGTTTTACTGTCTGTGTATGACAAATTCTTATATCAGTCCATTAGTAATAATTAGTGTTCTTGTTTTTCGGAGATGTTAATGGCTCCTTAATAACAGCTGGGAATCCAAACAATGGTAGGAAACGCAGTGAAGTGAGTCCAATTAGTCTGCTGCACACTTTTTGGTTATGCTGTGGGAATTTGGCTGCCTCTCCCTCTTCCTTTCCCTTTCTTCCTGCTTCCTCTCCCCAACCAACCCTGTGGTGTCATGCACTTAACAGCAGTATTTACAGCAGCTGATCCTTTATACCCAAATCCAGCAACTTTAATTCATATATATATTTATATATAAATCTCTGCCGTATCAGTGCTATAGCACGTTTATAATATTGCTAGGACCTTTTTCAGGAATCACACACACACGCACACACATATTCTTTCCTCTGAGACTAGGAGGTTCCAGACCATTGGTTTAGCTGATGGAGCTAAAAGTAAGGGCTGACTATTAGCCCTGGCTTAGACTAATCAATTACTTCTGATGTGTGTGTGTGTGTGTGTGTGTGTGTGTGTGTGTGTCCCAGAGAGGCGGGGTCTTCCGTTTGTACAGGGAGTCCAAACCACTTTTTTTGCCGCTGTGTTCTCAGATGGAGGATGTCGTCTGCATTGCATGGTTTGATGAATCACACTAAACTGGTTTATACAGTAATAATGTTTTTGTAATTGTTTTTAATGGTTTTTAAACTTTGCTCATGCATAAAAGAGTTGTCCTGCGTTCAAACTGTATTTTAAGAAACATTCTTCATGTCCTTTCTTTCAGTCTCCTACACTCAGATGAAATAAGTTGGAACCATAATTAAGCTCTGCAGGGGCACAGGTGAGTGATACTGCTCAGAGTTTTCTTTCATGTTTAATGCTGCAGTAGTGCTTGATGGTGTTGAGGATCATTGTAGTTTATTCATAAGTATATATTCATGTGATAAATAGAGATAAAAGTGGTATGAAAACAAAAATATTGTACCTTAAAATAAAATGAATTAGGAAAATACGTTAATTTGAAGTAAAATATAGTAAAAGAAAATTAATCTTTTCTGTAATGCTGGAAAACCAAAGACACGACTGAACTGGAGCGATGAGAGTAAATTAACATCTTAATTTTGATTGCAGTTTTAGAGAGCATTTATCAAAACTAATTTGTTTTGTTCAACTATATAGTTTATTTCAACCTGTAATTACAAGTATTTGTGTGTTGCTATACTTTTTTATTTTTTTATTTTTATTTTTTTACATTTCTTTAGTTTAGATTTGTTCATTTTCACCACCCACATAAAATCCAATCCCAGCATGCATCACATAAGAGATCCAGGGAACCAAGATGTGTAGGTTATCAGTCCATCATCTAGCTCATTAAACAGTTAAACACTGTATATGGACATGCATTTATCCACACCTCATCCTTTTGTGATTGGTATAAATTTGACAAGGGAAGTCAATAAAGGATAATAGCTTTTACTTGTATCACTGTACTTTCAACTGTAGGTTTTAAAGCTGGTGGCAGAACTTATTTTTGTTTATCCCCACCATCATCGGTGATCTGGGTCAGTGGGGGAGGAGGAGTCCCACAGCTGCTGGTGTGTGTGAAAGGGTACACATGTAGTATGTGCATGCATTGCTTGATTGTGTGTGTATTTGTGTCACATAAAGTCTCCCTTAACTGTTTCTGTTATTATTCTGACTCTTTCAGCGTTGGCTGCAGTATTTTTGCTTTGCGTGTATGTGCCAGATTGACTTACTCAAACTGTATGGTTGTGTATGTCCAGCCTGTGTATGTGTGCAAGTGCATGGCTGTGTGTGTTTTGTGTGTATTGTTTTTGCTTGTAATCTGAAAGGAAATGAAAATGTTGCTTGAGTGAGCAGTCTGTCACAATGCTATTATGGCTGATAATCACGTTACGTCACATTCATTGGGCTGATGCCTTTGTCCAAAGCAGTAAGAAAAGTCCATGCTGTATGTTCATCGCGTAATTCCACATTAAGTGTAAGATATAGACACCGACCTAACTTTTTTTTATAAACTCCTAACCATTAGCATTTAAAGATCTTTTAAAATGTTTCATCTACATGCACAGCTGGAAAGGTTTAGCTGGACTGAATCTGCAGGTACCTTTAACATTTGGTAAATGGGGTGAAGTGACGTCATATGCAGTGGTCTTCTGAGCCCGGGGGGAAAGTCATGCTTTGCAATTATTTCTAATATTTCACTCTGACAAAACAGCAAAAAAAAATCTGAAAGTAAAAATGATTCACAAGATGAATGTACAGTGCATATTTTGTCCAGATTTTTGCAAGAACTGTTCATGCACACTCGGGGAGATAAACCATTCAACATTTAAACATGAATTACTTTTGGGGTAATTGAAATGAATTATGAGATGAGTGGGAGATTGCAGTTGTCTTCTATCAGCTACAGAAATAGCTTATACTTCTTCCTAAATAAATTGGAAAAAGAACAAAAATGAGAGCAGATTCTTAAACCTACAGTAACGTATAGACCAATGTTGCAGTACCCTGTGTGTGTGTGTGTGTACATGTGCATGCGTGTGAGTCAATCAGAGTCCACTAGGTGTCACAGTATATTTATATTATAAGATTGTGTCAGTCAAGTGCATCTTCCTCCACAAATCCCGACTCCCTTCTTATACAACTGCAACCTTTCCTCCTCTCTTGCTCTACATTTATTTTCCTCCCATAACCATTTACTCCAACTTTCAACTTTTCTTCTTATTTTTGCTTCTTTTTCTTTCCTCCTTCTTTGCTCCTTTTCACCGCCCCCCACCATGTCAGATTACTACACTTAATTCTTACTACTGCCACCTTTTCCTCTGCCCATTTGTTCTCTCAGTAAAAATAGACAGAGTGAGAGAAATAAAGCAGAAATGGAGAGAAGAGGGGAGAAATAGCAGGTGAGGGAAAGCCTGATGAGCATGATCAAGAGATGAAAGAAAGAGAGAGAGAGGGAACACAAAAGATAAAACTAGGACTAGAATGGCAATGGGGAGGTCAAAGAGCGTTAGAGAACAGATAAGAGCAAGAGAGAGTTAGAGAGAGATAGTGTTTGTGCTAATGTGTTTGTGAGAGAGAGCGAGAGGGATGGAAGGAGGAGGGGTTTAATCCTGCCTGGATTATGGTATAAACTGGTGCCGGAGAGCAGGACGAGATACGCTGGAGAGAGGAAGTCCCACTATCTCTCCATCCATCCATTCATCCTTCCATCCATCACTCCATCCATCTTACTCTCCATCCGGTAGCGTATTCGTGTCCCAGTGCTGCATGATTTTGGTTTGGATCTACCAGGATGTGAGGTCAGCAGCAAGGAATCATTCAGGAAAGGACGGCAGAAAAGTCTCTTTGGAAATATGTGTGTGTGTGTTTGTGTGTGTGTGTGTGTTCGGCTAGGGAATACTTTACTGTCTGATAACAAGGACTGAACTCGGGTGAAGACAGAAGTTCACTAGGACGACGGGAAGTCTTTCATCCCTCTCCTTTTTTTACCGGCATCCTGTAGATCCAAGAGACGGAGCATGGAGGAGAGAAGTGGATGATGGGAGGAGTAGAAATAGGATCAAGAGGTGTAGGAATATGACAGGACTCCGCTGTGACTCCTGGTGCACAGAAGTGACCTTTGACACTGGAGACAAGAGCTTTCCAGACTCTATTGTATTCCGGGGTAACCAGCTGAGCTGACATCGAATCAGACACTTTTTATTTATTATCAGTCATATTTGAACTCTCTTTCCAGACCCACATGTCTCAGAGGGAATGGTTTTAGAGCACCACATGACATAGTGAGTAATCTTCATTACCATTCTGTCTATCATGGTTTGGGGACGTTTTTTAATCTTACTGCAACCCACTTTTGGGCTCCAGCTTGTTTTTCTTTTAAATTACCATCATGTGTTTCTGGACAGCGCATGGGATTGTTTAAATCGTGTGTCTCCCAGGAAAAGCAGCTCTTAAGTCTTTCCACTCAAAGACTGTGGCTTCTCAGTATTATTCTTAGAGGTCCTAAATCTGTGACTGCTTTTAGTATGACACCTCCTCTCTGTTGCTGGATGCTGCATCTGAGCTCTCTGGATCCTTTGTTTTTCCTGAGCAGGCCGCGAACTGAAGACTCTCAAGATTTGAACTATAAATGAATGTCTTGTACATGTACGGGAAAACTGTGGATTGATAACGATTACTTTACCAGGCAAGTTGACAAAAAGTATTTTTCTTTTTGCTTATTAGGTTTGAGCAAGTTGCTCCTGATTTCTCTCTAATTTCAAAATAACTGTACAACATTATGCCCACATTTACACCTCAGGTAGGCTGTTGCTCTTGTCACTCTTACGCAGAACAAAAATTACTTGTTCTGTGAAGCCAGGTAGCATCCTTTAATGTTGTTTTAGACACGTTTTAAACCTTCACAGATTGCCATTATCAGGACTTTACTCCCACTGAGATGACAATCACCAGCTACTTCATTGCACATTTAATGCTTCCCTCTCTCTGTGTTTGCACTGTGACCTGATCACTGCTAATCTCACTTTGCGCTGTCCCAATTTCATCCTCTTCTCTTGGTGCCAGTGCGTAACAATTGGTGGACTGATGCGCATCACAGCAGCTGCGGGGATGAACCGCTGGAGCTGGGGAAGTGCTGGGAATGCCAGTAAGTTGGACAGAAGTGGGCCGCACAGAGGGAGGCTGATGATGCTGCTGTGGATTATCCTCTCCAGCTCGCTGTGCCTGATGGTCGACGGCCAGATGAAGATCTCACCAGAAACGTGAGTACAGTTGCACTAAAAAACCCTGACAATGGCTTTTTTCCCCCAGGGACCGAACCCTCAGCCCTATTTCGTTGTATTCATAGCATGAGACTGACAAAGGCACAACTGGAGATTATGTGTACGTTTCATTTGCTTTTCACACATAACACATACATTATCCACTTCATAAAACTTTATTAAAATTAATTCAAATACTTGATCTCATAGATTTGCGCAGAATTCATTCCAAGGATCTTAACTTGACTGACTTGACCTTGACCCTTTAATTAACCTTTTATTAAGGAAAATAATCTTCTATTTCACTTTATTTGCCCCTGTACTTTCATCGCTATGACATACTGCATTTCATAGGAGAAGTAAATGAAAATCTGCGACGCCTTTACCTGCTGTCATCTGACTGGATGCTGTCATTTTATTCACTTGTGTACTTTGATTGCTTCCTCAGTTACAGCGAGACACAGTGTGCTGCCATTTAGCAGTAAATACAAGTGAGGTGACCACAAACCGAGTGCTTTATTAAGACATTACATCAACAATTGTACCAGGTAGTTTCCCTGTGGTCTCCCTGGCAAGTCTACATGCAGCGTGATCCTTCTCGAATCCACGCGTCAGGAGGATGAGTCAATGGTGTTCTTTCTATTTTGGCTGATAGCGCCACACAGATACGTATGGGCCATATGGGCACCTGTGGGGTCTAGCCTACTGCCAAACTATCCTACAGCCTTTCTACAGGTACAGCCAAATAAGTCATTTTGGCTTAAAAGACCATGTTGAGGTCACAGTCTCATTATCCAATGTGTAGGAAATGTCCCATATAATAACCAATATTACTCTTTACTGTTTGAAATACAAAGTTGTCTGTACATCAGGGCTTGTGATTGCCTTTTACTGTTAATATAATTTAGAAACTAGTGCTGGAGATACAGTGTTAATCAAAAATGAATCACTCAACATTTTCCGAATACAAAGATGGCTTTCACACAATGAACTTGCAATAATGCCTAATACCTGTTTTTATTTCCACACTAACATTCACTTTGTAAGACAAGTGGTCAGTAATTTTTTTCTTTCTGGAATGAAACGCTGCGCTTGTTGGTTCTCCAGAAGCCAGACGAAGCTCTTTCCCCTGAACAGTTTTCCAACCTCCTGCTGACTTAAAACAACAACAGATCGATTCAGTGCTGTCAGTCCGCATTCGCTTATTACCTGTGTGTTTGTATGTGTGTGTCGGAGTGAAAGGGGTTGAGAGGGACAGAGAAAGTCAGACAAATACACAGCATTTTGTTAGTATGCTCGCACTGACTTGATGCTGTGTGTCAGTGGCCATGCATGCTGTGATAGTGAGGTCAATCCAATTTATCAACCAAAACCATAAAAGCAAATGTTGATTATGCACATACAGGATATATTTAGTGTATGTGTGACTTTTTTTTTTTACCTACGCAGGTCGGAGAGTGTTTGCTGTCACTTTAGGCAGACTTGTGTGACGGAGGAAGATTAAAGCTCCCGGCACAGCAGAGTTCAGCAGGCCAGCACAGGTCACTGAGCCCAAAGTGCTTCACTCTGCCTGGGGAAGATTTGGCAGCAGGGCCCCTCAGGCTCTGTAAGTTAGCAGGCCGTGACCGGAACATTTCAGGCCGAGAAGGTCAAATCTTTAGCCTCTGAGGGAACATTGTTCTGCTTCCACGAAGAAAATAGAAAACTGGCAATAAGATATCAACAGCAGTGACACATTTTTAAAGCGACAACTCAAATGGGCAACTTTTTCTGACTGGGTAACACCCCGGACAATCCCATAAAAGGCAGTGATTCCCTCTCAGCTGAAAATGACAAATGTTGTCGTAATAATTTTCTTTGTCCATAAAAGAAAACATGTTTTCTCAGTGAGCAGTTGCTGCCTTTTGCCCTTTCTGGGGTACCATAGAGAGTTACTTGCTGTGTTGTATCTGGTCCACAACACACTTGCTTAAGGCTCTGTCTTAATCTGACCTTACTTGGCCTGCACAGTGGGGCTTTAGCCCACGGCAACATAGCTCTTACACAGAAAAAAGTCTTAGATGCATTACAGGGAGTGTGCAACAAACGTTCCAACAAGTTAATCAGTTCCTCATTTATCTGTCAAAACGTTTTCTTGATACCACCTTAAAACAAACACAGTGATCTGACTTGTTTGAATGCAAGAGTCAAGAGAGCCCTTAATAGCTCTGAACAACAGAAAAATGTGTGCAGTACATAGCTCTGTTTATTTGCACCTCTACAGTATCAATTCTCCCATTTTAGAATGAATCCACACTCATATTTCAGAATAAGCAAATCAACGAGTCAACAAATTGTCAGCCACTATTCAGTACAGAGGCTGGCACGCTAGCCGTGACAACCCTGCCTGCTAACTAGCTGCGAGCTGGCTGGCTCCCCATAGGTTGAGCCATCTGTCACATCCTGTCTACTCTCTAACCTCTACTCCCGGACCACGGCTGCATTCACATGGAGGATTTGTAGAATTACTGCATGTTACTGAGTAACCTGTTCGACTGTCTGGCAGACTGTCAGCTTTTACTGTCACTGTAATAGTAATCTGTTGTAATCTGTTATTGGCGATTGCAGGGAAAACTCTTATGATTTCTTATGACTTTCTTGGTCACATTCAATACACATGGTCGTATTAGCCCTTGTTTGTTTCCGGCAAGATACAAGTGAAGTCATTTGGACAGATTGTGATTTAGAAACAGGCCTTCTCTTTTTCTCAGATTAGCTGATTATTAATGGATTAAAGGTACAACATCTCTTTGACTGACTGTTTGACTGCTTACCTTCTGGAAAAATCTGGCATTTATTAATGACTTACCTGCCTTTGTAACTGCATTTCTACCAAATAGAAATAATGAATTGTCTGTTAGTGACCATGTTTTCTCCGTGTCCAGGGTGCAGCAGTGGGCTGTATCCTTTGGCAAAGAGATGGCTGCCCTGTCCGCCAGATACTCGGGAGCTAAACTGCTACAGAAAGTAAGACATCACACACAAATGCATATTCACATGCATATTTCAATTTGTTTGCTATCGCTAACAATTCGTAAAGACGAAGGCAAGGAGTGAAATCTAAGACACAAACTTAAATGCAGAGACTTAAATGTACTTTAAAGGAACAGAGACAGTTGGATATAGAACACATTACATCATCACATCATACTGAGATGGGCGGGGTCCTCATCTCCTCCCCCTCCCCTCGGCTCCATCAGCCAATAGGAACACAACTCCTGGCGTACAGTTGCTCTACAACATCTGCACATGGCCCAGAGACCAATGTGATGACACACTTAATTCAAAGGCACAAGAACACATTAACATGCATACTCACATAAGTTTATTTTTATTATTGTGCTTTAAAAATGTCCTGCTGATATACTGTTGCCCATTGAGTTGAATTTGACTGAATTGGTCATTTTTATGTGATTTATTTTAGAGGTTCATGAAGAAGTTATATTTTTGTGTGTGTGTGTGTGTGTGTGTGTGTGTGTGTGTGTGTGTCTTTTAGTAATTAGGATGTGTGGTCATCCTCTGCATGCCACCCTGTAGAATGCCTAGCAGGCCCCTTAACAATCTGCCAAACAAACACACACACACACACACAACACACAACATTTTTTCACAGAGACATGCACATAAAGACCATCTCCCTCATATATATGTTTCTTTATTTTTGTTTCGCCACACGATTCTCCATTATCCACCAATCCAGCTGCACAAAGAAGTTCCACAGAATTTTTCAAAAACAAACAAAGTTGTTGTCGCAGTAAAAGTGATGGTATCAGGTAGTTCAAAGCAGTAGAACCAGTTGCTGTAGTAACAATATCAGTAATAGCAGTATTTATATATAATATAATATTATTATATAATATGTCTCCTAGGTACTGTATCATTTTAGTCAGTGATGTGTAAAAAGCACCCAGTGCAGTAGTTTAATCTCCGCAACAAGAAGCCATTAATCACCCAGCTCTGTCAAATCGATGGCTTTCTCGTTATCTGTGGAACATTTACTGACTCCGTATTCTTGCCTAAGTAAACTGAATAGGATAGTGTTTGAAGATAATAAAAAAATTGTTGGAGCCTTACTTTTGTTGGAAAGGGGTTTTAATGGTTATTTGCAGTAGGCTCTAAGAGAGCTATTTATAATCCTTTTCTCATTTTAGATCTGTTTGTTTCTCTTATCTGTTTTATTCAGGCTTTCTCTCCCATATAAAGGAAATTGAAAAGCATCATCTGTAAAAGGGAACATGTAATATATCTTACTTTGAATGACAAATTGGGCATTTAGTTATTTTCTTCCCAGTTGTCAGAATTTATGTTTAGGCTACCAAATTTGTAACTGAAAGGCCCTTGCCTTACCTGTTTGGGATCCTAGGAATTGGGGATTTTCCATTAACAAGCCTATTTTTGATAACCGGTATTACAGTGTTATGGCAGGGTCATTATCTTACTGACAGTAATAGAAAACGAGCCTGTCACCAAAGCAAACATTTATTGGAAATCTGTCATCTGTAATCTGTCATCATGGATCATCAGTGCAGAAAATTAACCCCTTCAATTACATTTATGCAGCTTCATTTAACATAATGGTGAACAAATCCAGCATCCACTAGCAGCCAGAAAAATAGTAGTTCAATCAAAGACACTTACATGAGATTGATGAAGTGATCTCTATGTATAAATGGCTCATTTTTAAAAGCAAATAATGAAAAAGATTAAGAATAATCTCAAAAGCTCATTAAAAGAGTAATTTTACAACACAATATTGTATTGTTGTTTTGTTATTTAATTGTTGATTCATCATTTTGATACAGCCTTTGTAACTGGTGTAAAAACATGCCCATATGAGCACCCGTTGATGCTTTCAATTCCAACTTTAATGAAGTGAATTATAAGTGAATGATAAATCTATATCTTCCATGAAAGCACTTTAAAACACAATACAGTCATTAAACCATGCACAGATGTCAGTCAGGAGGCGCAGACTGCAGTAGAGGGTTTTCTTGTGGCCATCACTTTATCATATTGCAGATTAGAGGTGGAGTCTGGGGAGGGGATGAAGTCAGAGCTTGACCCCCATCTGTACTGCAAACTGTGTGTGTGTGTGTGTGTGTGTGTGTGTGTGTGTGTGTGTGTGTGTGTGTGTGTTTGTAATTGTATATTGCCAGAATCTCTCTGTCATGGTTATGTGTGTGTTTTTGTGTTTGTTATTTTCTATTATGTATTTGTGCAAGATATTGTATATAGTATAGTTGTATAACCTCCACATGTCGAAATGCAATGGCGTCAGCTTGTAGTCAAAATGGAGGCGGTACATTGTAATCCCCTCTGCTTTTTGTTTGATTGACTTATGGACCTGACGTGACACTTTCTGTTGAAGGATGCTGATCAGCACTTACTCAAAAAAAATGTAAACGTTGTTGCTAATGAGCCAACTGTGTCTGTTTTAAAGAAATACAAGGATATCGAGGGTGTGGTGAAGATAGAGCAGGTGGACGGAGAGGAGCTAGTAAAAAAGTTTGCTGAGGAGATGGAGGAGATGCTTGGGAGGAAGATGAAATCTGTGAAGGTAATATTGATACATGATACATTTGGCCAGTTGGACATGAACTCTTCTGCAGACATGTCCTTTTTTAAAGAAAAATTGCAAATGACTGTCAACTTAATGGCAGCATTTGGTTTAGTCTGTGGAATTATGGACTTAATCATCTTTTCTTCTTGGGCAATTATATTGGCAGAGTATGTCCTTAACCTGCTGTATTTTATCACAGAGATTGGCAGAAGCAGCAGAGGATGCTGACCTTTACCATGAGTTCAATGAAACACTGCAGGTTTGTGACAAAATGCTTCCATATAAGAACATACACCTCTGTGCACAGTTTGGGACTTTTGAGCTTATAGAATTATATGCACAGTATCTAACCACTGACCAAATATACCATTATTTATTGGTATCCCTTCTATAGTAGAATTTGTTCTTGTCTACAGAACTGGACTATCTGTGCAGATATATTAAAGATGATCTGCTCGTGTCACATATTTTGTATTCCTTCACCTCATTCACACTGTGTTGATTATAAGCATACAGGACTTCTATTCATAGCAAATATGCAAAGCTGACCGAGGTTTTTACAGGTTCGACCACACAGAAATAATATAGCTGCATACTGTAGAATCCCCATTTTTAAACGCATCTTCAGTATTTCGTCATTAAATAAGCTCATCGTCCTTCGCTGTTCTATCTAGTTTGACTACTTTAACTCCTTGCTGATAAACACGATGGATGAGGACGGGAATCCGGTGCCGCTGGGAGGCGAATTCTCGCTGGAAGAAAATGAACACTTCAATAAACTGCCAGTCAACACACAACAGAGTAATATACAAGTCCCTACTAATGTCTACAACAGAGGTACAGAAGCATGAACACACACGTATAGCCTGCATTCCCTAGAGCATATTGTATAATACAATACATCTGATTGCCGGTAGAATATCAATTTCCTTCTTTTTCTCTCTTTCTATAGATCCAGATATTCTAAATGGAGTCTATATGTCTGAGGCCCTGAATGATGTGTTCATGGATAACTTCCAGAAAGATCCAACTCTCACCTGGCAGTACTTTGGCAGCGCTACAGGCTTCTTCAGGCTGTACCCAGGTGCGTACGCATCAGAGTCTCCTACGTTTAGGACGTCATGCATGCTTACCCAAAATCTCAGTATCTTCTGTTGCACGTTCCTCTTGTGTCGGCACAGTGTTAAGACAGCACGCGCAGAGCTGTAGATTAACATCCAGCAGTGCAAACCAGACAGCATACTTACACAGCAACTGACGACGCAGGAAACTGTCTTGTCAAACGTGATGAGTCAGTCTCAGCTCCAATATGGCTGCTGATGCATTCTCTCCTGTGTGCGTGTGCATGTGAGAGTGGAGTAATTAGCGGAGGATTTGTGACACAGCTCGTTTTACTCATCTGCTACCTCGTCCATCTCTCCCTCCTTTGACAATCTGCCACTATACATCCATGCATCCATTTGTTCAACTGTTTATCCAACCACTGAGCCAAGCAGAAGGGTTCCACCTGAGCATCAGCTTTTGCTAAGTCTCTCTCTCTCTCTCTCTCTCCCTCTCTCTCTCCAGGGATTCAGTGGATTCCAGATGAAAACGGTGTGGTCACCTTTGATTGCAGAAACAGAAACTGGTAAAGTTATATTCATGTCAGCATCAGTTGTGCTCTTTGTGTAGTTAGTAAAGGGCAAGATAGTGCCTCTTAGGATGTCATCCTTATGTTCTACAATGATGAGAGGCAGAAGAACCCAGCTCAACCTGAAACCCCAAAGCTCAGTTCTGGGCCCTAACACTCCAAGCCGGCAGTCACTTGTAGTTTTTTGTGTGTCTGCCAAGTTGGCACCAGTCTGCGACTACTTGGCCAATTGAGCATGTTGAATCAGTGGCAGAAGCAGTCAGTGAGAGAACTCTTTCTGACTAGCTGTTCAGCTCAATACGTGACTTAGTGACTTAAGTTTTCGGCTTTTAACAGAAGCTGTTAGGTGATGTGGTTTGATGCAAAGCATTTCATCAGTCAGCCTTTGTCTGTGTCAATTCGTTGAGGTCACCATGGTTCATCAGTGTCCTTAAAAAAAGTAGATAGTGAGAAGAGAGACGGACCCACGGTTTGACAGAGGCACATATCGTTTGAACTGGCCAGAGGCAGGCAACTCTGTTTTAGCACATTTGGAAATATAGGGCAACAGATGGGTGTGATAGAGCTCTCATCACAAATCAGCTCTTCTCATCAACACTGAAAGTAATTATCTAACTCCTATTACACTAGAGAGCCCCAAATGTCTGTGCAGCCTGTGTCTAAGAGAACTCTATATATACAGTAATGACACAACACTTGTTCAAGACAAGACCTTTTACAAATAATGCTGCAAATGACAAAAGCTTGACAAAAGGCCCTTTTCACAGCAGACAGCTTGACTTGTGATACACAGGTGTTGCTTATAAACCGTGACAGTGAGCCAGCGAAAATCGGAAATCTGAAACTGAAGCAGCTAAATATAATTTAGATATTATAATTTGTATTGTTTACACCTGCCCTTTTCCTACTGTGACATGGCAAAATGTATTTTGTGTCAAGCTGAATAAAAGCTGGATTACTGTTCCAGTTCCAGTAAATCAAGTAAATCAAGTTCCAGGAACTTGTCTGGTCCTCAGACAGAACATACTGTGTCCTGGAAGGCTGAATGAAGGAGCAAGGCAGTGTGGATCTGTAATTGGCAGTCACAGCTGCTGTAGAGTAAATCTAATTTATGTTAATGAGCTTGTAAAATCAGAGGATGCTAATAAGGAGATGAAGAGAAGAATGAGACGGAAGAACAGAGGAACAAATAAAAGGATGAGGCTTGAACTCTGCCTGTTCAGTCTGTCTGCTAGACTAGTACATCAAATACAGTCTAGTCTTTTTATAAGTGGTATGTTATTTGGTTGACATTATAATATTCTTTACTTCCTCTTACCTAATCTCTCTGTCTCTTTCTAGGTATATCCAGGCAGCCACCTCTCCTAAAGATGTGGTGATTGTGGTGGATGTCAGTGGCAGTATGAAGGGACTCAGACTGACCATAGCTAAACACACCATCAACACCATTCTGGACACACTGGGAGAAAATGATTTTGTTAACATCATAGCTGTAAGTACACACACACAAACACACACACACACACACACACAGTTATACAAAACACAGACACATATGAGCAGAGGCAGAGAGTGTTCAAGCCCTAATGAGCATGACTATGAGATACACACACGAATACACAGACAAGCTAGTACACAAGTACAGTATAGAGACTGGGGTAAATACATGGAAATAGCCACACAGATATGAACACACACCCCAAACATTCAGTTCACACCATTTTCCGTAACATGAAAGCTTCAAAATTGCTTATTGTTTTGAGGTTTTTCAAGATTTTGGCCATGTGTATCCCTACAACTACAAATCGGTGTAATAAGCATGGTTTATCCTGGTATTACTTTGTGTGTAATCATACGCCTGCTGCAAATCCGCTGCCCTTAAGCTGTTTTTACACAGAATTTAAAGCTACACTCCGTTGCGATGGAGTGACCATGCAGCAAAATGAAAATCAGTGCTAGAGTTTTATTTTAAAATGAGATATACTCACTTGAAAAAAAGGGTTTCAAATCCCACTTTCTTGTAAAGAATAAATGTAATCTGACTTTGAACTTGACTTGAACTTTGAAATTTGAACTCAGTAAACTACCCACTATTATATATTAAAAACAAAATAACAAAAAATAACATGACATGCACGCGCACACACACACACACACACACACACACACACACAAACAGCTTCCCGGAATATAAACACCACATCCAAATTTCCAACTTTAACATCTGAAAAATAACAAATAGTAGAACTGTAGAAAGTAAAAGAGACATGTACTACACACTTCATATTAATGTAACATCATTTAAATATTTGAACTTTGAAACAGTTAAATAGTTTCTATTAAATAAGTGTAATATAGTTAAGAGATACTGTGATATTTTGGGGGGGTAATACAATTAATTATTTGGTTTCTCTATCCAGTACAGTGACTATGTTCGCTACGTGGAGCCCTGCTTCAAGGACATGCTGGTACAAGCTGATCTGGATAACAGAGAGGTAACACACACACACACACACACACACACACACACACAAGCTCACAGCTAATTAATTCACTTAACCTCTGCTAACCTATTAGTCATATGCTGCTAATCCTCTAAAGACAAAGATTATGCTGTCATCACATCACAGTTAAAACATCACAGTCACTGTGTGTAATCTGAGTTTCGACCTGGCAGTGCACTTAGTGTTGAAACCCTCGCAGGTAAAAGTGAATGTTGTGCTCTGACTCTACTAGTGTTTTTACAATCCAGATATTCTTTTACTCTTTTTCATCTCCTTGCATCTTCTATTCCTGCTTTGTCTTCATTCTCCATCTCCTCTTTTTCATCACCTCATCTCTTCTCTTCTCTATTTCTTTGCACTTCTTTCCTCCTCAACATCTCACTATATTTTTTGAGTTTACATGCACGACACTATCAACATCTCATTGTTTCACTGCTGCCTTCTTTTCTTTTTTTCCACCTCATCTGTTCTCTGTGTTTTTCATATACCAACACCTGCTCAGTCTGCTCAGTCCGTTTGTGTGTGTGTGTGTGTGTGTGTGTGTGTGTGTTTGTGTGTGTGTGTGTGTGTGTGTGCGTGTGCATGTGTGTGCGCACTATGTGTTGGATGTATGCCCTACTTTTACTCCCCTTCACATCATTGCAGATCAGGTGAGGTCACTGGTCGCTTACAATTTTAAGTAGGTCACATGACCTGTCAGCAAGGGATTTGATTGAATGCCTAGAGAGGCAGGCTGTAACAGAATGGGCTTACAGATGTTGGCTGACACACTTATGCATAAACTCACACACATGCACACACAGTTACAGGACAATCTTCAGAGCTGTGGCTGTTATTTAAGAGTTCCTACATTCCCAAACAACTATTTATATTGTTTACTCCCACTATAAGTCAGAATTACTGTAAAAAAGAGTGTGTTTTAAAAATTATTTTTTGTTATAATTTTTTGTTAAATATTGCGCAGGTGACCAGAAAGGACACCAGCCATTCGTCATAGTGTGTGTGCGCATGTTAATTAATCCTGATTACCTCTTGGTGTTGTAGTGACTTTGCTGTAATTTGTCAATGTGCCAGGGAGCCGGGGATAATCCCTCCTTTACACTCGTTCACCCCCTCATGAACTGTCTCTCCCTCTTTTTCTGTGGTGACCTTTTACCAATAAAGGGACGATCCATGGCTTAGTGAGTGTGTGTTTGCTGATTCGTTGTGTGTCTCGCTGCAGCATTTCAAGCTTTTGATTGAAGATCTTCATGTCAAAGGAGAGGGCAGAGTGAAATATGCAATGAAGGAGTCTTTCAAGATCCTCAACGAGGTTTGTGCCTCTTTGCAACTGCTACGTCTTGATAATACTCAGTACTGCTAGCAATTCAATAGTAAAATTTGTTCACTTACAGTACAAGTCAAAAGTTTGGACACACTTTCCCATTCACTTGAATGGGAAATGTTGACTGGTACTGTATGTCAGGAGATTTTATAACTATACTACACAATTCACAGGTCTGCATCAGTTGATTTCTTTGGAACAAATTCCCAAGATCAAGTACATTGCGTGTGTGCATGTATGTGTGTGTTTAGGCTGCAGCGCAGGGCCAGGGCAGCCTGTGTAACCAGGCCATCATGCTGATAACAGACGGAGCCATGGAGGACTTCCAGGATGTTTTTGAAGAGTTCAACTGGCCAGAACGACGGGTTCGACAGCTACAAGCACATTGACCGTATTTACATAAAGCTGTTTGGAGTACCAAATGAGTGGGGTTTATCACATCTCACTATATTCTTTCTTGTCTCTCCAGGTTCGAGTGTTCACCTATCTGATTGGACGAGAGATGACATTTGCTGACAATGTTAAATGGATTGCCTGCAACAACAAAGGTAAGAACCAAATGGGGTTAAATCATTTGCCTGAAGGTCAACAAATCTGGTTTGTGGTGCTGCCTCAAAATTAGGAATATGAAGTTTGGGTAATTTCAGCAACAATGGATAGAGTAATAGATGCTAAAGCTACTGCAATGGCTTGCTTAATCTTAGATAAGATAGTGCCCCCTCCTCATGTTGTTCTACTAAGATCTGTTGGCCCTCTTTGGTATTCTCAGGTGCTCCTGGGTGAGACTGGGTATCAGGTGCTGCCCTCTTGTGAATTACATGGGGTCATGCAGCAGCTCAGACCTGAAAATAATCACGTTATACAGCTCTGAGCACATCAGAAATCCCTGACTAAATACCTGATTAACAGAACAGATACACAGTAAACACATCCCCGGCCAGAAAATATCATATCTATCTGTGTGTGTGTGTGTGTGTTTGTGTAATGGGTAACAGGTGCACTCCCTTCTGTTGCGTACGCTGGCAGTTGCTTCTGCCAACAAAAGAATATCTGTCATAAACAGATAGCTTATTGTTACACTCCTGCAAAAACCCTCTATATACAGTGTTAGTTTTAGTTGACTAAGCAGGACTACTTTATAATATTCTCAGCATCACTCTCTTGGAGACGTTACAGAGGGGAACATGGTTGCACACATTCACATATTCATACCTGGCAGCGCTTCAGTAGCCTGTTGTCACTGAGCAGCTTCACTGCAGGTATCCCATTGACGTCATTGCCCACTTGTAGAAATGCCATAAACCTTAGACTAAGCCAAGCTTTACAGAATGGCAAAAGCACATTTGCACTGTGCTTTTGCCATTGGTCCCAATTGCCCAAAACCCATTGCCATGGGTGATTCAAACTGTGTTTTTTTTTCATTAAAAACAGCTTAGTGTTTTTTAGGAATACAAGGTTTTCTGAAGTCTGATAAATTAGTTTGCTGCTCTGAATGTAATACCCAAAGGCCAGAAACAGAGAGATAAAAATAATATGAACAATTTCTTTGCTAAAATGTATGGACTAGTTATTCTATCTGAGTACAGTCATTTGGGATATACGATGTGTGTACATGTATTTGTGTATGCTGCAGGTTACTACACACACGTCTCCACACTGGCTGACGTCCAGGAAAATGTTATGGAGTACCTCCATGTTCTCAGCCGGCCAATGGTCATCAACCACGATCATGACATCATCTGGACAGAGGCCTATATGGACAGTGTGGTCAGTCTGCTTCTCTCATCATTAGTGTGCTTGCTGGGCAACGCACACTATTATCTTGCATCAATATTATCTGGCATACATAATCTAAATGTCAGACTCATTTCGGATGCCTGTGCTATAACTTTTCATAGTGACCCATTCTATTGTTTATTTCTGGAGGGCAGCGGAGATAAACATTCAAATACAGTCTCTCTGTCTCTCTTCATGAAAACATTTAAAGCCATTTTATCTCTGTGCCTCTCTCCATGGTGCTGAAACATTCAAAACTCCTCCATACAATTTCTCCCAGATACAATACAATCTCCTAGCAATGTCCTAGCAACCACACACAACACCACAGCAGCCATGTAGCCACCACCAAGCACTGCACTAGCAATAGCAACAAATATACCTTCACAACAGCCTAGCAACCGCCTAGCACTGACCTACTAACAGCAGAGAGCACCTGGGCATTTGATCTGAATATCCTATCTTGCAACATGCCAGACACCATAAACACCATAACAACCACCTAGCAATCACCCATGCAAATGACAGTTACACTGAAAACATATGTAGCAATCACTGTTGGGAAAGCTACCTGAAGAATGTAATAAATTACTAATTACAAATTGAAATAATTGCATTAGTTTAACACAACTTTCCTGTAGCAAAACTACAGAATTTACTATTTGAATCCATTATTGTATTTGTTACTGAACCATTCAAATTGTTCTATTGCGAAGCGCCACACCAACTCTGCCTGCTTATTTCTGTTTTCTCTTTTATTTCATCATTTCTTTTCATCTCAACCATACCTGTCATAACTTTTCACTCCCATTTTATGCTTGTTGTCTTTCCTCCCCTTCATCTCCATCTTCAGTTCCCCAGTACAAAAGAGGTAACTAAGTTATACTTAGAGCTTTGAGTTTACTTTGCTTCTTTTTTTAAGTACTGTTAGTATTATAAATCACAGTGTATCATATCTGTATTGTCTTAGCTGGCAGTCAGCAGTTTCTAGGGGTCTCAAGTAGTTCCTTATTAATCTAACTTTCCACCCTTCATTCAAATGCTAAGGTTAGCGCAGCTCATATCCTCTAATTTAATGAGCTAACCTATCTCTGTCAATCTTAGCTTTGTCACCTGACACCCGAAGGTTGCATTGATACTTAGCTTTCAATTTTATTTAATAGTTTTGAAACTTGTCTTCACTGCTTTACTCTTAACTTAACTCATTTCACAAGAGTGTACTTTTTAAACTTGAGCGAACATTTCTTTGCTTCTCTTTGATTTTAGCTTAGTTAATGTTCTCTGGTTCAGACAGATTTAATGTTAATAATTCTTTACTAAGGCTTCCAATTCATCTCCATTTCACTTCATTTCTTCCTTTGGTAACCAGTGCTGCCAACTTCATTTAGACTTACAGTTGTTTTCTCATAAAGTAGCTAACTAATTTAGCTTGTCAACAAAAAACAATGTGGAGAAAGTCATTGCGGCCATTTTTGTTTATGTGTGTACCACAGCTGTTCAACAGTCAGGCCCAAAGCCTGCTCCTGATGACCTCGGTAGCAATGCCTGTGTTCAGCAAGAAGAAAGAGACTGTATGTATTCGTTTTAATCACCATTAATAACATTATCCCCAAGAGACGTCAGCTAAAATTGTGTATTTAGTAACCTGCTGTGTGTTTCCTGTAGCTGTCTCATGGGATTCTGCTGGGAGTGGTAGGAACTGATGTGGCTTTGAGAGAACTGATGAGATTAGCTCCCAGATACAAGGTAAACCATCCACAGTGTATACTGTGTCTCAAACACGGATGGAATACTGTATACACGCTCTGTATTGATTCTTCTCTGAGACAGCCAGTAACATTGGTTTCGTAATGTTAATTATCTGTGTTGGTGCCCTATAGTGTGTTGGGTTGTGTCCTTATTTCTTTATTTTCTCTTCAGCTGGGTGTCCATGGTTACGCGTACCTCATCACCAACAACGGCTACATCCTGTCTCATCCTGACCTACGACCTCTGGTACAGACAAATATCGGACTTTACAGTGAATTATAGCAGCGTAGAAACTGTTTATAATAGGTTGCTAAAAACTTGTTTTGTTGTTTGTATGTTTCTGTTTGTGACAGTATAAGGAGGGGAAGAAGCTGAAGCCAAAACCCAACTATAACAGCGTTGATCTGTCAGAGGTGGAATGGGAAGACAATGAGGAGAAAGTGAGTAACACACATTTCTGTCCCTTTTCAAATCTCAGATTTTTCTTTTCTGTGTCAGTGTGAGTTGTGTTGCTCAGGATCCATAGCATGGGATGATAAAACAAGTGAAGTATGTGATGTCTTTGTTTCAGCTGAGGACAGCCATGGTTAAAGGAGAAACCGGAATGATGTCTTTAGATGTGAAAACCTCAGTGGATAAAGGAGTGAGTACTTTGGGTTTTTGTCTGGGTGTCTAAAGACACCAAGAGAAGCTGTCTTAAATATTTTTTAGATAAAGTTTACCTCCTGTGGGGTTTCCTTGTCTTTTCTTGTATTATCAAAGTCCTTGTTTTAATAGTCCATTTGTATTTATCTTGTACAAGCTGTCTTTCTTTCTCTCTGCCTTCACTGTCATTTTTATAAACTCTGTCCCTCTGTCTCTCACAGAGGAGGGTGATGTTCCTGAAGAATGATTACTTCTTTACCGTCATTAATGAGACACCATTCAGGTTTGTCTCATCGATTTTAGCTTAACAGGATTACTTAAAGTGTCAGGTTTTAAAATGTTATGTCCACCATATCCAACAAAGCAACACCTCCACCTTTATGAAATAATTATTAGCAAAAACACAACAGTTATTCAAGTAATTTATCCTCTAGCCTAATATTTTGTCTAACCTACACAATTGCTAGGTACAAAAAATGCTTTTTGTTGGAAATAACATGTCTATAACATAACATAGCATAACATAGCATAACATAACATAACATAACATAACATACCAATAGCATGATTCATTCTGCCACTAACAAAAATGCTTTTGTCCAGTACTGTCTTTTTAAAACCTTTATATATAATGTAAGAGGATGTAAAATAGTGTTATCTTCTCTGTGTTTGACAGTCTGGGTATAGTGTTGACTCAGGGATATGGAGAGTATATCTTCATTGGAAATGTCTCTGTTGAGGAGGGTAAGACTTTTCCTTCTGTCTTAGTTTCTCTGTATTTGTATCTGCCTTTCTTACTCTCATTCTCTCTTGTCTTTTTATCTTTTCTGATTTAGGTCTTCATGACTTACTGGCTCCAGACCTGACTATAGCCAGTGAATGGTGAGTACTTTATAATTAGCATAATTTAAGGGAGACTTTAAGGGATTCCCACCAGTGCAAGTGTTTGCAGCTCTTCATGGAAATTGTGTAGATATACGTACTGAATGTGTGTGTGTGTGTGTGTGTGTGTGTGTGTGTGTGTGTGTGTGTCCCAGATTGTGTGCTTGTGTGTGGGATAGACAGAGAGAGAGGCAGGCCCAGTCCCTGGAGGTCAGAAAGGCTGGTGCCATTTCCCGTCTGTGAGAATTTGAGCATATGTGCTGAACTTTCCCACAGACGGGAAGCCAATTGTAATTTTTCAAAGTGTTCAAAAATTACTAAGTCCCCTTTACAGAGTACCAAGACCACGACATAATCTCAGAAAAAGAGATTAGTTTATTCAGTTCACCATGGCTCCTGGTGGGCCTGGTCCTGGAGGAGAGGGAGGCAGACCTGGAGGTCAGCTAGGCCTGCCTGGAGGTCAGCTAGGCCGGCCTGGAGGTGAGGGATGAAGCCTGGGTGTTAGAGAGGCAGCCTGGAGGTCAGCTAGGCCGGCCTGGAGGTGAGGGAGGCCTGCCTGGAGGTCAGCT